>CANTUT010000231.1:105000-120000 GCA_947687605.1 Reutealis trisperma | reverse complement strand
AGTGCAAGTAACATTTTGTTATGTTACAAATATGTGATACCATGTTATGTGAGCCTTTGTGATCATTGAAACCCAAGTTCTTTCTATTCTAAATATTATTATATGATTTCTTTGATAAGCTTGGGTTGCCAAAGGACATTTGGTCCAAAACTAGTTTGTTTATTCAATGAGAACTTCTTGTGATTAACACCCTAACTTATATTCTTTCTGGAACTACACTATCATTGTATCTTTTGTTTAAAAGTTAAACCACTATTATTATTGGAATACATGTTATTGTTGCCTTATGTGATATTGTTAATTGTGATTACCATTAGCTCTAACTATGGTACCTTTAACCCTTTATGTAGAATCCTCGTGCCGATGCGGGTAATCATTAGAACCTGTGTACATGGTCTTAACCCAATAGATAGGGGTTGTGTATCCACCTCAGCTAGAAAGGGCGGTTCTAGCCGTGGTGCTTGATTAGCTTCATGCCTTATAAGTGATAGGAGTTGGAATTTGGTATAAGGCCATCTCTCTTTTATAAGTTTGAGTGATAGAGCAATAGCCTTCACTCTTTATAAGTTATATGTGTGATTTCTGCAAACTTGCCAAATTGAACCCTTGCTAAATTGCAACTTGATTTATGAATTATAAATCATGAACTTTATGTATAAGCTATGTGTTTCCTTTCCAAAGGAATATGTGATATGTATGTGCCTTATCATTTACTCATTGAGATCATCTATCTCACCCCTTTTTGCTTGTGTGGTTCCAGGTGAGCAAATGTGAGGAGGCAAGGTGATGGCTTAAGCATTCTACTTCGCTTGGGGAATTCCTTGTCCAAGTTATCAATAACACTAATTTATGGAGCCTTGTCATTAGATGCTCCAGGAATGTTGATTGATACTTATGGATATATATTATTTTCCTCATGGATTTTATATGTAATGATTTATTTTAGACTTCTGCAATTTAAGGTATTCATTTAAATGTTTTAAACAAGTTATTGTAAGGGGTTTATTAAGATCCTAGGCATGATTTGTTTATATGTAAGTGGGTTCTACAGGCGTGGGTGACCTTATGTCTCCCCATGTTCTAGGACCGTCATATCTCTAAGGTTGGGATGTGACAAAGGTGGTATTAGAGCCGTAGTTTTTTTTAAAAAAGTTTAGTTTAGACTTTGTCTATGTATTGGGTTAATTAAGTAAAATCCTAGAGCATAGGAGTTTTCCTATCTTGTTACTTGCAATCTATTGCTAGTATAGTTTTGCAAAATCCTAATAAGTTATAGTACTCTTTTATTATTTTTTGTTTGTGTGCTTTATGATTCTTTTGTCAAATGACCAAGAAGATTATCCTTACTCGAGGACCGCGACCTAGAGCACTGCGTGTGGCCTACAAGAGGACATGGAGGGAGATGTTCGAGAAGGCTATACCTGTGATCCACCTAAAGAAAGAAAGGGCTCTTGATGAGGAAGACCCCGTGGAGTGTCTAGGTTACAAATGGATTCAGAGTAAGATGTAGAGGTTTGAGAAAGACTATTCAAAACTAATGGAAGAAAGTCGGTGTCTTAGGTCTCTAATGTATCTTTTGACAAGAGACGTGGAGAAGTGGCACAAGGTCGAGAGAGCTGAGCATGCTGAACGTGAACAAGAGAGTAAGCATAAAGGCAAGGGTCATAGAGGCCAGTATAGAAGGGGAGGAGGAGGTTCAAGAATGGAATCCTCACTTAAAACTTCAATACCTGGAAAGAACAATGGTCAATTAAATCAACTTCATGCTTGTGGCCATTGTGGCAAGAAACATTCTAGAATTTGTTAGAAAGCCTCTGGTGCATGTCTCAGATGTGGTCAAATGGGGCACTTCTATAAGGACTGCCCCCAAAAGGGAATTTTGGGAAATGCGACCTCGACACCTCCATCACTTGGACCATCGCAACCTCAAGGGCAAAGAGCCAAGAATAAGAGGCATAATTGAGACTTCCACTAGTAGATGGTAACAGTTAGCTTAGGGGTATAGGACTTATATGATATGAATAATATTATTTGATTGCTTAGTGACTTAGTATGGATTGATTCTATGGAATGATTGACTTTAGACGATAGAGGAGCCCATTATGCCATAAGTTATGTGTCACATGACTAGGATACTTGATACATGCCATAATATGTGATATATGCTAGGCAATATATGTCCTATGATGTGATATTATATGATGGGTGCTAAAGTTAAAGACATACTAAGTATGACATTTTGATATTGGAGTTAAATGGATTAGAAAGAGAAGTGGACTAGGTTTTGATCCAACTGAGATTAAAGATCGATAGGTATAATGTTATGAGGTATGAAATGCTTACATGTTACTATGGTTTAATATATGAAATATATGGAGTTATTAAATAATAATTGTGATGGATAACATAGGAAGAGAAATGATAGTTAGTAATGATTAGCAGGAGAATGAAATAAATCAGTTACATCATATATACATAAGTATATGGTATGAAGTAAATGAAGTATATTAAGGAATTTGGGGTTTAGATACTATCATATATACTAGAATAGCAAGAAAGGTAGGAAGTTCTCTATCACTTATATAGATATCGAGTAGAGTCAGAGGAGGAATTTTATCTAGTGTGATTTAAAAAGAAAAAGGTATTATTCCCATTTAAAGTTCTGGTATAAGATGTTTGATTGGTTCTAGTGCTACAAATTCGTTTGTGTCTCCATATTTTGTTAGGAGTTTCGGCAGAGATAAGGAATAAATTAATGAACCCTTAATAGTGTTGACCCTTTGGGGAGAAATGATGGAAGTAAGGTATTGTTTAAGGATTGTGAGGTAGACATTGATGGACGACAACATCTTGTATTGACTATAGAAGGAAGCAATTAAAATTTTGAACTAAGGATGGGAGATATTGGTGTATCAAGGAGATATTTATGATTTAAGGTTTACTAGTGTGATCATGGAATGGATGAGTATACTTAGGAAGTCGAGGAAGGGATGCAGTAGAAGCATCCCTACTCTTTCGAGAATATGTAAGTATTGAAATTCAAGGACGAATTTCTTTTAAGAGGGGGAGATATAAAAGTATAAGTATTATTAGATTTGTAATGTTGATAAAAGGATAAGTATGATACTAGTAGAGATTCTTTGGTGATGAGATTCCTTTGAGTATATAGGGTGCAATTAGAGTATAAGGATTTGAACTTTTATAAGATGATAGATGTTAAGGCCATATGAATTATAAATTTGAGGATCCGCAAGGACTTGATCTATGAGGGTATATCATGATTTTAAGATAAAATGTTATAGATTTGATTTAATTATGTACTTGTGTCTAGTGTGTTTGTCTATATACATTGAGTTTTGCTTTATGAAATCATACATCATGAACCGCATCAAGCATTGCATTAAGTTTGCATGTCACATGCAAGGATGAAAATGTTTTAGTTCTTATAAATAATCCTATGCAGTTTTGAAAATTTAAATAGTTTTAAACATACCTAAAAGGGATTGGAGTCCTCTGGATGAGAAATGTTCTGAGGCATTAGATGCAATAATGTTCAATTGAGGTTATTGGAAAATTTAGTAGTAATCTTTAGTACAGGAAGAATTTTTATTGAGATAACCTAAAATGGCATGGATTTGGAAAAAATATAAGAGTTGCATAAAGATTTTATTAAATAGCAATGGTATTAGAAGGTTTATTATTTTAATATGGATAAGTTAAATGATTAGGAATGTGAAGTATTTCAAAATGCAAGTGGAAACCTAAAGTGAGATGATATTACGAACTAAAGGTATGAAAATTACGAGGCATTAGGTAATTAGGTCATAATAATGATGTATATATTATGGAGTAAGTCTGAAATAGTTATAAGAAGTTTATTTGGGATTGTAAATTAAAAGAATTCAAGTTCGTTTGGAATATGATATATATAGGAATATTTGTTAAGTTTAAATATGTTTAAATTGATGAATGATGGTAGTGTAGAAATCGTAACGTTAGCAAGGTACTATACATGAAAATATTTATTGAGGATATAATAGATTAATTAATAATTATTAATATGGAAAGAGAATTATTGAATATCAGTTGGAGTTATTAATTTGGAGTTATTTGCTGGACTCTTATTGGACTAATGTGATAAATAATGAATGGAAGTGGTGAGTAAGGTATTATTATATATGTTAACATTACTAGAGATATAAGGAAAAGAAATGCTTGCGATTATATGTGATTAAAGGTGAAATTAAAGGTTCTATTACTTTTGTTCAAGGTTAAGGGATACAAATTACTAAAGATTAGTTTTAAGATTTGTTTAACCAAGAGATTAACATAGGTATAGATTAAGCTAAAAGTTTATCAATGTGATTTTTTTGACAGATTGTGAGTATGTACCTTACTGTATTTGATAAGTTAATTGTAGTTAGATATTGAGATTGAGTGGCGCAATAGAAGCGTGGCAGAGAAGTTAAGTAAAGTGTGTTGTGCTGCTAGATTTGGAAATTCAAGGATGAATTACTTTTAAGGGGGGAGAATGTAACAACCTACATCTACCCTAGGAGTTTTCGTGATAAATTGCTTGAATTAAGAGTTATTGTGACAAAATATTTGATTTTATGAAAATTCATGTGTGACGTGATTTATGAGTTTGGGGCATGTTAAATTAATTTTAATATACCTAATATGAATTATTATTATGAAATAAATGATTTGAATAAAATGCATTAACATGAAACAATTTATTTTTCGTAAAATGAATTTTCAGGTAAAAAGGCGATTTTTAAGCATAAAATAATTTTATGAGTATTTTAAAATAATTTTTAAAATAAATATTTTGGGGGAAATATTACAGAAATAATAAGAAAAATATACTTTTTATTTTAATTATAATCAGCCCAAAATTTAAATAAAAAGCCCAAATAGCCAAAAGCTCACTACACTAAAATCCTCCAAACCTAGTTCATTAAGGGTATTAGTGGAAAGTTCACCCAAACCCTAGTATATATTCTAAATTTCAGCCAGAATAGAGTTCCAGCAGCCATCACCTTAATTTTTCTATATCTTGGCAGAAAAATCCTCGCAAAATATTCCTCTCTAATGAAATTAAGAAAACACCTTTCCGTTTCATGATTTCTTGACCGTAATTGTAAGTTTTTCTTCTCTTTTAATTTCTAAATTGGTTTCTATAAAATAAATTATGGGAAAATTATTTTGAACTAGTTAATTATTGATTTTTATAGATTAAATTCTATTTGAGTGAGTTTTTGGGAGAGAAAATCTTTGGGAGAGAAAATCTATTTTCTACTGAGAACACAAATCTTTTCGCGAGATTTCTCCAAAGGTGAATTCTATAACTTAAAATCACAATTTTTATGCATAAACACTAGAGGGGGCAATTTATGCATTGTTGTTTTCTAAACTAATTTTTGATTTGTTTTGATGAAAAATATTGGACCAGTTAATATTTCTGTGATGACCGGAAAGTTTCGAAAAAACAAAGGAGTTCAAGGTTTTTGTATTAGAACTTAGAAGTTGGAAAATTCTCATACTAAATTGACATGTGGCTACCGATTTGTGTGAGGAAGTACTCTAATATGATATTTGTTTTGTTTAGATGAAAAATAATGATTTGAATCATGTGTTTGTTTATTGCTACAATGAACGAAAAGCGCGGAAAGCGTGAAAACTCATGATTTTTCCCCTAAGCCTTTAAACTTGGAATTTTTTTCTATAAATACTATCTATGGCTGCCCAATCATGTATGGATGTGTTCTAAACTAATATTTGCTATGAGTGAATGAAAAATAATTTTTTAAACAACTTGTTTACATATTTATGAAATGATCGAAAAATACCAAAAACAAGAAAACTAATGGTTTTGTGCTATATAATTCAAAAGTTGAATTTTTATGTATAAACAACACCAAATGTGGCCGATTCATATGGATTAAAATTCTAAGATGATTTTTGTTGTGTTTACATGAAAAATCTTAGTTCAAACCATGTTTTTTTATATATTTCTGAAATAGACAAAAAGTGCAAAAAGAAAAAGAATTTAGTTTTACTTTGGTGATGCATTCAGCCTACATAAATATTTTTGTCCCAATGTTTATAATTTTTATGTGATGTGTTTTGATGATTATTGACATATATGTATGTATAATAAATGATAAAATTACATGTTAGTTGAAGGTATGATCCTAGATAAGCTTAGATGCATTGTGGTATACTTAAGGTATCTTAATTTTATATTGTGATTAAAATACAAATATGATTGGGAAATATGGAACTAGATGTTATGATGACTTGATAATAAATGCATGGTTTTGAGTTGATGAGGTGACAATTGAATAAAAAGGATCATAAGAGTTAAGCATGACACTTGAAAGGTTAATTGTTAAGTTGACATGTATGGAAGTGTAAAATGTATTAAGATGATTGTTAAAGTGAAAAGATATTGAGGTAATAATATTGTGATGACCTTAGAAAGGTATTGACATGATTGTAATGTGTTCTCACATGAGCCAATAAGCCCTAAGTGTGCAAGACTTTTAAAGTCAATGTATTATATGCAAGTAATGAGTACACCTTTGTGTGGACTCTAAGTGTGTGTGTATGGTATATGTGCATGGGTAGTTATGGGATAGGAGCATCATGAGTAAATAAATACTAAGTATTAAACAAAATATTATGTTAGAGTTTGAGGAGCTTTAGAAGGGCAAAGGGACTACGTTTGCTAAGAGCAAAGGAACCCCAAGGTGAGTAAACATCATATTCATTCTTCAAGTGTGAGTAAACACTATGTTTATGTTACAAGTGCAAGTAACATTTTGTTATGTTACAAATATGTGATACCATGTTATGTGAGCCTTTACGATCTTTGAAACCCAAGTTCTTTCTATTCTAAATATTATTATATGATTTCTTTGATAGGCTTGGGTTACCAAAGGACATTTGGTCTAAAACTAGTTTGTTTATCCAATGAGAACTTCTTGTGATTAGCACCCTAACTTATATTCTTTCCGGAACTACACTATCATTTGTATCTTTTGTTTGAAAGCTAAACCACTATTGTTATTGGAATACATATTATTATTGCCTTATATGATATTGTTAATTGTGATTACCATTAGCTCTAGCTATGGTACCTTTAACCCTTTATGCAGAATCCTCGTGCCGATGCGGGTAATCATCAGAACCTATGCACATGGTGTTAACCTAATGGATAGGGGTTGTGTATCCACCTCAGCTAGAAGGGGCAGTTCTAGTCATGGAGCCTGATCTGGTTCATGCCTTATAAGTGATAGGAGTTGGAATTTGGTATAAGGCCACCTCTCCTTTATAAGTTCGAGTGATAGAGAAATAGCCTTCACTCTTTATATGTTATAAGTGTGATTTTTGCAAACTTGCCAAATTAAGCCCTTGCTAAATTGCAACTTGATTCATGAATTATAAATCATGACCTTTATGTATAAGCTATGTGTTTCCTTTCCAAAGGAATATGTGATATGTATGTGCCTTATCATTTACTCATTGAGATCATCTATCTCACCCTTTTTTGCTTGTGTGGTGCAAGGTGAGCAAATGTGAGGAGGCAAGGTGATGGCTCAAGCATTCTACTTCGCTTGGGGAATTCCTTGTCCAAGTTATCAATAATACTAACTTATAGAGTCTTGTCATTAGATGCTTCAGGAATGTTGATTGATACTTATGGATATATATTATTTTCCTCGTGGATTTTATATGTCATGATTTATTTTAGACTTCTGCAATTTAAGGTATTCATCTAAATGTTTTAAATGAGTTATTGTAAGAGGTTTGGTAAGATCCTAGGCATGATTTATTTATATGTAAGTGGGTTCTATGGGCATGAGTGACCTTATGTCTCCCCGTGTTCTAGGACCATCATATCTCTAAGGTTGGGATGTGACAGTAACCCAACTATGAAGTCCATAGTGATATGCTCCCACTTCCATTCAAGTAGTTAAATCTCTTGAAGCCATCCAGAGGGTCATTGATGCTCATACGTGACTTGTTGGCAAGTTAGGCAGAATGCCACAAATTTAGCCACATCCTTCTTCAGTCCACGCCACCAATAACTTGCTCTCACATCATGATACATCTTAGTAGTTCTAGGATGAGTGCAATAGGGTGTTTAACGTGCTTCCTTAAGTATCCTTTCCCTTTTTTCATTGACATCAAGCACATTACTCTTTTCCCATACTTTAGAATCTTGTTAACTACTTTGAATTTCGATTTCTTTCCTTCCTTCGTCTCATCATTTAACTTAACCAAGTGTGGGTCCTTCTCTTGCGAATCCTTTATCTCCTCCAGTAGCTTTGACTTCACTTGAAAATGAGCCACTAAAGCTCATGATTCTCCAATCTCTAGCCTTAAGCCCTGACTAAATAATCCCTTTAGCTCTTTCATAATCGACCTTTTTCTCATAATCACATGGGCTAAGTTTCCCATCGACTTTTGACTCAAAGCATCCACCACTACATTCACCTTTCTAAGATGGTAGAGAATCTGGCAATCATAGTCCTTCAATAATTTGACCCCTCTCCTCTGCCTTAAGTTGAGGTCTCTTTGGCTTAAGATGTATTGAAGACTCTTATGATCCGTATAGATCCCACACTTCATCCTATACATGTAGTGTCTCTAGATCTTAAGTGCGAACACTACCACAGCCAATTCCAAGTTATAAGTAGGGTAGTTCACTTTATACTTCTTAAGTTGTCATGATGCGTAGGCAATGACTTTACCATTTTGCATCAAAACACATCCAAGTCCTACTCTGGAGGCATCATAGTAGACTGTGAATCCTTTTTCTCCTTCGAGTAAAGCTAAAACCAAAGCTGATATCAAGCACTTCTTAAGCTTATGAAAGCTCTCCTCACAGGAATCCTTCCAATTGAACTTAATTTGTTTTCTTGTTAACTTGGTTAATGGTGAAGTGATTCTAGAAAAGTCCTGTACAAACCTTTAATAATAACTAGCCATGCCTAAGAAACTCTAAACTTCTAAAACTATTATGGGTCGTGGCTAGTTGGCAACCGCTTCAACTTTCTTAAGGTCAATTTGAATTCCTTCTTTACTTACTACATGCTTAAGAAAGTTGATGAACTCTATCCAAAACTCACACTTAGACAACTTCACGTGGAGTTGGTGATCTCACAAAGTCTATAGCATGATCCTCAAATGCTCTTCATGTTCTTTTTTACTCTTAGAGTAAATCAAAATGTCATCGATCAACACAATCACAAACTTTTCAAGAATGGCCCGAATACTCGATTCACCAAGTCTATGAAAGCAGCAGGAGTATATGTCAAACCAAATAGTAGAACTCTGAACTCATACGAATCTTTAGTTGATGATAGCTAGACCTTAAATCAATCTTGGAGAAGCAGCCAACTCCTTGCAGTTGATCAAAAAGATCATCTATCCATAGCAAAGGATACTTATTCTTCATGGTGACTTTGTTTAGCTAGCGATAATTGATTCACATACGGAATGAGCCATCTTTTTTCTTCACAAACAACATTGGTGTGCCCCATGATGAACTACTTAGGTAGATGAAACCCTTATCGAGTAGGTTGTGCAATTGTGTCTTTAATTCTTTCAACTTCGTTAGTGCCATATAGTTTGGCAGTATCGATATAGGCTACATACCCAGTAGCAATTTAATGTTGAACTTGATCTTATGATCCAATGGTATCCTAGGTAGATCCTCGGGGAAGATGTCCACCCTTGGTTAAGTTAAAGGATCCACACTTGGTTAAGTTAAATGATGAGATTGATAAAGGAAAGAACCCTGAATTAGAAGTGGTTGATGGGATTCTAAAGTGTGGAAAGAGAGCATATGTGCCTGATATGAATGGACAAAGGGAGAAGATATTAAAGGAAGCATATCAAACACCTTACTGTGCTCATCCTGGAACTACCTAGATGTATCATGATGTGAGAGCTAATTACTAGTGGCCTGGACTAAACAAGGATATGGCTAAGTTTGTGGTATCATGCCTAACTTGTTAATAAGTCAAGTGTGAACATCAACGACCCTCTGGACTATTGCAAGAGATTGAGTTACTTGAGTGGAAGTGCAAGCGTATCATGATGGACTTCATAGTTAGGTTACCTAGAACCTCTAAAGGATATGACTCTGTATGGGTTATAGTGGACTGACTAATAAAGTCTACCCATTTTCTGGAAGTTAAGACCATATACTCTGCAACCAAGTATGTACAATTATACATAGATGAGATCATGAAGCTGCACAAAGTACCACTTTCTATCATCTCAAACTGAGGTACTCAATTCACCTCAAGGTTCTGGCAAAAGTTGCAAGAAGCATTGGGAAACAATTGAACTTCAGTAATTCATTTCACCCATAAATGGATGGATAATATGAAAGGACAATTTAGCCATTTGAGGACATGTTAAGAATGTGTGTCTTAGATTTCGGCGGTAGCTGGGATAAGTACTAACCCCTAATCGAGTTCGCCTATAATAACAGCTACCATTTCTCCATTGGCATGGCACCATACGAAGCATTATATGGAAGGAAATGTCATTCTCCAGTTTGTTGGGTTGAGACTATAGACTAGTATTTGGAGATGTCAGAATTGCTTAAGGAGACGACTGAAAAGGTACCATTGATATAAGATCGGCTGAAGATGGCCTTCAGTTGGTAAAACAGCTATGTAGACCCCAAAAGAAAAGACATCTATTTTGCTATGGGAGATCACGTCTTCATGAAGGTTTCCCCAATGAAAGGTGTCATGAGATTTGGTAATAGAGGAAAGCTATAGCCTCACTTTTTTGGTCCTTTCGAGATCTTGGATAAGGTTGGGGAAGTTTCTTATAGACTCGCCCTACACCTAACTATGGCATATGTGCGCCCGGTATTTCACATCTCAATGTTAAGGAAATATGTATCAAATCCATCCCATGTCTTGTCACCTCCAAACATCACAATAGATGAGCAACTGTCCTATGAGGAGTTACTAATAGCCATAGTGGATCAACAAGTGAAAAGATTAATGAACAAAGAGATACCCATAATCAAGGTTTAATGGAGAAATCATGGTATAGACGAATGTACTTGGGAAGCCGAGGAAGAGATGCGAAAGAAGCATTCTCAGCTTTTCAAGAATGTATAAGTAAGTGTATAAATTTGAGGATGAATTTCTTTTAAGGGGGGGAGAATGTAACAACCTACACCCACCCTAGGAGTTTCGTGACCATTTACTTGAATTTAGAGCTATTATGATGAAGTTTGTGCTTTTATGAAAATTCATGTGTTATATAATTGATAAGTATGTGGCATGTTAGATTAGTTCTAATATGCATAATATGAATTATTAATATGAAATAGGTGATTTATGTGAAGTGCATATGCATAAATTAATTTGTTGCACATAAAGTGAATTTTCATGCATAAAGCGATTTTTAAGTATAAAATAATTTTTATGAGTATTTTTAAAATATTTTTTAAATAAATATTTTAGGGGGATTTCAATGAAAATAATAAGAAAAATATTTTATTTTTAATTATCTACAAATAGCCTATAAATAAAATTAAAAGGCCTAACTCACCAAAGCCCAATACACCAAAATACTTATAACTTGGCTTATTAATAGTAAACTTGTAATTTTGCATCAAAACCCTAAACTAAACCTAATATTCAGCCTTGATGTCATTGTGGTAGCCTCCATTCTATTTTCCATCATATTTTTATAGAAAAATTCTCTCAAAAACTCTTTCTCAATTGAAATTCACAAGGTGCCTTCAAACCTTGCGATTTTGTAATCGTTTTCATAAGTTTTTCTTTTCTTTCAATCTACTATTTGATTTTTTTCAAAATAACCATGAGAAATCCATATGGGGCTATATATTTACTATTTTCTTTGATGTTGAATGATGCATAATCTGCAAGTGTACAGATCGCACAAGTAATACAGTAGCGAGTGAGTTATTGTTCCACTGGAGACTTTAGGTAAGTACTAGCTCAAATGTCTGCTAATGTCTAGTTAATCAAATTGGTGTTGCTAAGAATGATTATAATTATTTTCAAACTAAACTAAAATCTAATTTAAGTAAAATAACAAGAAGGAAAAATGAGATGAAATTAGGGATAAAGGCCCATTCAAGTATTGAATCTCCTTAGCCCCTAATTGTATATCATGAATTACACATCAATCAAATTCATTCCATAAGTTGAATTGGCGTTTGACTGAATTAGATAAAAATCTCTCTCCAGTAATTAAATCCTTATTTCCTAAGAGGAATGCAAGGAATCTCTTCTCAGGTAAACTCAATTAGGTCATGCATTAGATTCAAGAAACTATCTACCAAAGAATTCTTATGAGCCTATCTTTAGTGCCCTAATCAACTCTCAATCTCTATGAGTGATCAATTCACATAAAGCTATCTCTAGTCAATTATATGAAAACAATCCCCAATTAACAAGCATGCAATTATCAATTGGTATTAAGCAATAATAATCATAAAGATAAAACAACTCAATGAATGATTTAATTTAATAAAAAGCAATTCAATCTATATAAAAGGTTCTAGGGTTCATTAATACCCAAATTGGAAAGAATTAGTTCATATCAAACATTGAAACCAAGAAAGAATTAAAGAAGTAAGAATTCCAAACAACTCATGAATAAAGTGTAGAGAAATCCTGTTATTTGATCATCAATCTTCAAATTCTTCTTTCCCTTACTATCCTCTCCCTAATCCCTAGGTGACTCCCCTTCAAAATGCTATCAGATTTGGTTTTATATTTTTGAAAATTTTTAATGCACACCACTAAACCCACGGCTGGGAAGAATCAAATAACATAACTTTCCATGGGTGAAACCTCAGCTGTGCCTCCACCCGTGGGAGGCTACTGGATAATTTGCCACTTTGCTCTTATCACACCACTAGAATCCCAGCCGTGGCTCAACTCGTGGCAATGCATATTCTTCTAAAAATTAGCATTTTGGCTTGGATCTTCACCATCCTAGATCACATTTGGATCATGGCATCCTTTGACATTGGATTAACTAAAAGAACGATGAAAGCACTAAAACAAATAGGTTAAATTCAATTGGAGGCATAAAATACATTAAGAACAAGGGCCAAAATATAGTATTTTCAACACTTATCAAATTCCCCCACACTTGAGTTTTTGCTTGTCCTCAAGCAAACTAAATTACAATAATAGTTTAGAAAATGGACAACCCCTTTAAAGCCAAAAGAAAACACCAAGATTGACAATACTCAAATCAGTAAGGCTTAAATCTCATAATCAAAAACTAATTCTCAAATGTAGCAGTCAAATTAAAGAATCTACAAATCAAAGAACCTCAAACTCAAAGATAAAACTCACCATCATGAAGTCTAAATTCCAAAGTTAAAAGATTGAGCATACAATCCCAAAGAAATAATAGCCAAACAAAAGTAAGAAATGAAAGATTTTCTCTTAGGCACCTGACTACTATCTTGATTTTTCTATAGACTTTAACATTCAAATGTAACTTTATTGCACTCTTTTTTTTTTTTTTTCAAGGAGCCCGACTTGTTTGAATCATCATACTAGCCTTTTGATGCAAAGGTAAACATTTGTGATGCCGACCTCGGTTACTCAACTAGAATCATGAATCCAATTGGCTACTAGCACTATTCATAATTTCAACTCTTTAGGTTAAAAGATTCAAAATTAGTGGAATAGGGAAAATTTTCAAAGCTCCATATGCAAAAAAAATTTTTATCATTTCTTTTATCAAGAAAAATAGTCAAAGAACCTAAGATATTAAGTCTATCTTACTAATCTTAACTCAAGTCACAAAAGAGTCAACATATGCTTAAAAATGTAACTAAGGTTTCAAACTCCAGTAATGCAAATTTCATCAATTTAATTCCCTAATTACGACTACCACACATAATCCTTAGCAAATGATCAGTTCAACCGAGCTAAACATCAATGAGAGATTGTCATATATAAAGAAAAATAATCATCAATTATGAGCTAAAAAGGGAATCACTCCAATTCATACCATTATTACAATTTAGCTCACTTGAAACAAAACAGGACAGAAAGAATAAATAAATAAACAAATAAATATCCCTCCCCTACACTTAAATAACACATTGTCTCCAATGTGTTTGAAAATAAATATAAAGAAAAACAGATAAAGGGAAGAAGAAAGATATAGAGAAACTGTCCTGTTATTAAATTCTCATGTCAGTCTGTTCCATAGTCTATGCCATGTCATTATATGTTCTATAGACCCAAATTAGGGTAAGAAAGAAAAAGAAAAACAAAAGAAAAAGAAAACATAAAAAGAGAAATAAAAATTAAAAAAAAGCCTAAATAGTATAAGTGTAGTAATCCAAAGCGTAACATATATAAAAGAATAAAAGAAAAAGAAAAAAAATGGAAGGATCAATCATCCATAGCGTCATCGAAGTCGTCACTCCCCTCACCATCATCGAACTCTACATGAATCAGAGGCTGTCTCTGTTGTGGCTGCAGTGCAGGGGTAGGAGGCACATACTTTTGAGTTCCCCAATAATCTAACATGGACTGCTAAAGCCATGCTTGGTTCTATGCCTCGAACTCAAGTGTCTCCTGTTAGCATTGCAACATAGTTAGGATCTGATGCTGGTTGGTGAGGAGTCTGTTCTGCTGGACCTAAAGACCTATCATGGTCCTCTCCAACTGGCATATCTGTCTCTCAAACTTGGCGGGCTTCCTGTCATCCACATCATCTGCTCCCATATATGACATCCAATCTTAGAATGGGGTTAGGCTGGAGAAAGGAGGTACGGCTGATGAAAAAGAAGGCCCGGCAGTAGCTAAAGGACTAGCAGTAGTAGAAGTACTAACATCAGCAGAAGGCTGAGTAGTAGGGTTAATAGTAGGAATTGAAGCTGGCTTAGGAGTTGCTGGATCTAGTGGAGGGGAAAAGGCTAGCATAAAGCTCTTCGTCTTATCCATCTGCAAC
>CANTUT010000231.1:0-100000 GCA_947687605.1 Reutealis trisperma | reverse complement strand
GCCATCCCACATATTTCTTGATTATCCTGTCAGCACAAATTCTAAAAAGAAAGGGATCCTCCCAAAAGTAATATTTCAAGTCAGAAAAGAATTTCTTCTTTTGCTGATATGAAAAATCTTTTGGAAGTTCCCTAGCAATAAGAAAATTTGCAAAATCCACAAACCAAGGAAATTCATGATTAAGATTAGAACCACTTACCAAACTTACAATGGCATAGAGCTGCTCATCAGGGAAGTTGTCATCAATGTCCTCTTCTTTCAGCTGCTCCAAGTTTGGGTTCTCCAATCTGTACAAATGATATGTTGCAAGGTTTTCTACTCCTTTCTTGTCTTGTATCTCTAAATCAAATTCTTACAGCAATAACACCCATTGGATCAATCTCGGCTTTGCATCAATTTTTGAGAACAAGTATCTCAAAGCTGAGTGATCCATGTAAACCACTACTTTTGACAAGATCAAATATGAATGGAACTTGTCAAAAGCAAAAACAATAGCCAGCAGCTCCTTTAATGGTGGTGTAGTTAGATTGGGCCTTATTCAGTGTTTTGCTGGCATAATAAATAGGCTGAAAATGTTTCTCCTTCCTTTGGCCCAAAACTGCCCCGACTACGAAGTTGCTCACATCACACATCAACTTAAAGGGAAGATTCCAATTAGGGGCTACCATGATCGGAGCATATATCAACTTTTCCTTGAAAACATTAAAGGCTTTTAGACACTCTCTATCAAAGATAAATTGAGTGTCCTTCTCAAGCAACCTTGTCAAAGGGTGAGCAATTTTTGAAAAGTCTTTGATAAACCTTCGATAAAACCCAACATGCCCCAAAAAGCTTCTAATCGCCTTCATGGTTGTAGGAGGTGGCAATTTTTCAATGGTTTTAATTTTTGCTCAATCCACCTTAATACCCTTGCTCGAAATCTTATGCCTCAAAACTATGCCTTCATTAACCATAAAGTGACACTTCTCCCAGTTGAGCACAAAATGGGTCTCTTCACACCAAATTAAAACTCTCTCCAAATTCAGTAGACAGCCATCACAGGAGTCCCCATGGACTAAAAAGTGATCTATGAAAATCTCTGTGATATCTTCAATCAGCTCATCAAAAATAGCCACATGCACCGTTGGAAGGTGGTTGGTGCATTATATAAACCAAATGGCATCCTCCTATATGCAAAAGTACCATAGGGATAGGTAAAGGTTGTCTTTTCTTGGTCTTCCGGGGCAATAGGGATCTGAAAGTAACCCAAAAGACCATCCAAAAAATAGTAGTATTCATGTCCAGACAGCCTTTCTATCATTTGGTTGATGAAGGGTAATGGAAATGATATTTTCTGGTTGCATCATTTAGCTTTTACTAGTCAATGCAGACCCTCCATCCAGTGACCGTTCTTGTAGGGGTGAGTTCATTATTCTCATTAGGCACTACGGTCATTCCTCCTTTCTTTGGTACTACTTGAACCAGGCTCACCCATGAGCTGTCTGAAATTGGATAGATGATTCTTGCATCAAGTAATTTAATCACCTCAGCCTTCACTACCTCCTTCATCTTTGGGTTTAGTCTCCTCTGTGGCTGCACAACAGCTTTAAACTCATCCTCAATAAGTATTTTATGAATGCAGAATGACAGACTAATACCCTTAATGTCTACTATCTTCCAAGCTATTATCTTTTTATACAATTTTAACATTTCAATCAATCTAGCTTTTTGCTAGAAAGATAGGCTAGCATTCAAAATTATTGGTAACTTCTTTCCCTCTTCCAAAAATCCATACCTAAGGTGCTCTAGGAGGGGTTTAAGTTCTAGAACAAGTGCGCCTACTATGGAAGGCCTCATATTTTCTTCCTTGGGCATTTCAATTGGTTCAAATGCCTGACTCTTAAATGAATTATTTGCCTCTAAATAAGCTACCTGCTCTTTTGCTTCCTGATCCTCAACATTTTCCTACACCAAACACAACTCAAGGGGATCCTTGGAAACAATCTTAGTAACAAAATTGACAGTTTCATGCTCAACAACATCATCATATGAATTTGTCTCATCAAGTTTAAGTGGGTACTTCATAGCATTAGCAATATGAAAGATAATTTTTTCACTCCCCACTCTCAAAGTCAATGTACCATCATGGACGTCAATAAGGGCACGGGCTGTATTTAAGAATGGCCTACCAAGGATAAGTGAAACATCTGCATCCTCATCCATATTAATGATGACAAAGTCATTGGGGAAAATAAATTCCCTGACTTTTACCAACACATCTTCCAAAATCCCTCGAGGATGTACCATAGACTTATCAGCTAGCTGAATAGTCATATGTGTTGGTTTGGGTTCTCCAATACCCAATTCTTTAAACATCTTATAGGGCATAACACTAATGCTAGTCCCCAAGTCAGCCAAGGCATTTTCAATTGAAAGGTTACCTATGAAACATGGAATATTAAAATTACCAGGGTCTTTTAACTTCTTAGGTAACCTTCTTCGCAAAAGTGCCGAGCTCTTTTCCAACAAATGCACAAATGATACCTCTTCGAGCTTTCTTTTGTGAAAAAGTAGTTCTTTTAAGAACTTAGCATATTTGGGCATTTGTGATAAAGCCTTGGCAAATGGTATGTTAATATGAAATTGCTTCAATAATTCACAAAACTTACTGAACTATGCATCAATTTTATGCTTATGCAACCAAGCTGGATATAGCACTCGAGGTTGATACTCCTTTACCGTAGAGGTAAGCACTTGTGTTGCTTCTTTTCTCTCTTTCTCTACTGCTGCCTTTTCCCTCTCTACAACTTCCTTTTCAGCTTCTTTGTCAATGGCACCCTGTGCCGCTTCCCCAACCACTTCTTCTTAGTTTTTCTTAATAGCCCCCTCAACTTGCTTGCCACTCCTTAAAGTGATTGCTTTCAGTTGTTCTTTTGGGTTTACCTCGATGTTGCTAGGTAAACTTCCTTGTGGTTGGTCACTAAGCATTTTAGCAATCTGGCTCATCTGATTCTCCAAATTATGAATAGAGGCCTGTTGATTCCTAAGTGCTGTCTTAGCTGCCTTATGCCTTTAGTCAGAAGACTCAATAAATTTCTCCATCATCTCCTCTAAAGAAGTCTTCTTAGGTAGAGCTTGCTAGTATTGAGGTTGCTCCTGAAATCTAGGTGGAGGTCTTGGGTTAGACTGATTACCCCATGAGAAATTAGGGTGATTCCTCCACCCTATATTATATATATTGCTGTAGGGGTTGTTCTACTATCTCGGAGCATTTCCCATATAATCTACCTGCTCTGGCTTGGCAAAATTATTGCCACATTGGCAATCTTGACTTTGGTGTCCTCCCATGTACCAATCACAACATATAACTTGAGCTTGTTTTCCAAATGAAGATGCAGTCAAGGAATCCATTTTTCTATTCATAGCTTCAAGCTGAGCGGTCAATGCGACAATTGGGTCCACCTGATGTGAACCACCCCCTCCAATCCTTCTCTTATCTCTAGGGACTTGCCACTGATAGTTTGTGAGAGCCATGTCTTTAATCAAGTCCTTTGCCTCTTTTGGTGTCTTGTTATTGATGGAACCACCGGCTGCCGCATTGATAGACTACTTGCTTGTATAGTTCAAACCGTTGTAAAAGGTTTGAATCTGGTACCATAGTGGAAGGCCATGATGTGGACACCTCCTTAATGAGTCTTTAAATTTTCACACGTAGCATAAAGGGTCTCACCATCTTGCTGAAGAAAGGAAGTTATGTCGTTCCTCAACTTAGCGGTCTTGGATGTTGGGAAGTACTTCTTTAAGAATTTCTTTGCCAATTGAGTCTATGTAGTAAAAGTGCCGGCTAAGAAAGACTTGAGCCATTTCTTTGGTTTGTCCTGGAGTGAAAAAGGAAACCAATGTAGCCTAATTGCATTATCTGAGACATTATTGATCTTCAATGTGTCACAAATCTCCAAAAAGTTCTCAAGATGATGTTAGGATCCTCATCTGTGAAGCCATCAAATTGGCAAGTTTGCTGCACCATCTGTACCACATTTGGCTTAATTTCAAAATTATTTGAAGTGACTGTCGGCCTCCATATACTTGAGTCGGCCCTCTTTAAGAGTGGGCCTTGCATATTCTTGCATGGTTCTTGGCTGGTTTTCTGCCATTAATTCAACCTCTTCTTCTAAATCAATGTCTTCTAGGTCTGCCACCTCTCCTACCAAAGCTAGTTCCTGTTCCTCCTTTCACTTTTGTCTCAATGTTCTCTCCAGCTCTGGATCCAATTCAAGTAGATTGGAGGAATTAGCTCTAGTCATAAATAGAAAAGGGTACCTGAAAAGAGAATTTCGCAAAGAAAAACAAAACAAAAATTAAATAACAAATAAAAATAAAAACTAAATCACTAGCTTCAACTCTATTGCTAATATTACTTTAAAAGACCCTAGCAATGGTTTCAAAAACTTGATGCGTAATCTGCAAGTGTACAGATCGCACAAGTAATATAGTGGTGAGTGAGTTATCGTTCCACTGGAGACTTTAGGTAAGTACTAGCTCAAATGTCTATTAATATCTAGTTAATCAAATTGGTGTTGATAAGAATGATTATAATTATATTCAAACTAAACTAAAATCTAATTTAAGTAAAATAACAAGAAGGAAAAAGGAGATAAAATCAAGGATAAAGGCCTCTTTAGGTATTGAATCCCCCTAGCCCCTAATTGTATATCATGAATTACACATCAATCAAATTCATTCCATAAGTTGAATTGGCATTTCATTGAATTAGATAAAAATCTCTCTCAAATAATTAAATCCCTATTTCCTAAGAGGAATGCAAGAAATCTCTTCTCAAACAAACTCAATTATATCATGCATTAGATTTGGGAAACTATCTACCAAAGAAGTCTTGTGAGCCTATCTCTAGTGCCGCAATCAACCCTCAATCTCTATGAGTGATCAATTCACATAAAGCTATCTCTGGTCAATTATATGAAAATAATCCCCAATTAACAAGCATGCAATTATCAGTTGGTATTAAACAATAATAATCATAAAGATAAAATAACTTAAGGAATGATTTAATTGAATAAAAAGTAATTCAATCTATACAAAAGGTTCTAGGGTTCATCAATACCCAAATTGGAAAGAATTAGTTCATATCAAACATTGAAACCAAAGAAAGAATTAAAGAAGTAAGAAATCCCAAACAACTCATGAATAAAGTGTAGAGAAATCCTATTCTTTTGTCAATCTTCAAATTCTTCTTTCCCTTACTATCCTCTCTCTAATCCCTAGGTGACTCCCCCTCAAAATGCTATCAGATATGGTTTTATATTTCTAAAAATTTTTAATGCACACCACTAAACCCACGGCTGGGGTTCCAACCATGGCAATGGAAGAATCAAATAACGTAACTTCCCATGGGTGAGACCTCAGTCGTGCCTCCACCCGTGGGAGGCTACTGGATAATTTGCCACTTTGCTCTTATCACACCACTGGAATCCCAGCTGTGGCTTAACCCGTGGCATCCTATATTCTTCCAAAAATCAGCATTTTGACTTGGATCTTTACCATCTTGGGTCACATTTAGATCATGACATCCTTTGACACTGGATTAACTAAAAGAACTGTGAAAGCACTAAAACAAATAGGTTAAACTCAATTGAAGGCATAAAATACATTAAGAACAAGGGCCAAAATATAGTGTTTTCAACACTTATCATTGAATTTGGCCTAGGTGTTTTATTTGAAGGAGAAATCAATTTTCAATCGTAAACACAACTCTTTCTTCGCACATCCACTAAAGGTGAACCCTAAAACCTAAAAGTTAGAATTTTCATGCATTTGCATAAAGGGGGGGGGGGGGTGCCAATTTGTGTGATGAGGAGTTCTAAACTAATTTTCATTGTGTTTAGATGAAAAATATTAGTTTAAAAGATGTTTTTGCATATTATTATAATGATCAGAAAGTACAAAAAGCAATAAAATCCGTGGTTTTCATCCTAAAACTTAAAAGTTAGAATTTTCATGCATATAAGCAAGGGTGGTGCCGATTTGTATACTAAGGTGTTCTAAAATGATTTTTGTTATGTTTAGATGAAAAATATTGATTTAAATCATATTTCTACATATTATTGTAATGATCAGAAAGTGTGAAAAATAAGAAAATCTATGTTTCCATGGTTATGTGATTTAGCCTAAGGTAGGATTTTGATCCCAATGCCTATAATTTTTGTAAGATATATTTTAATGATTGTTGACATGTGTATATGAATGATACATGATTCAATTGCCTGTTGGTTGAAGGAGTAACTCTAGACAAAGCCTAGAGAGGTTCGGCCTACATTAGGGTTTCCAAACCCTAACTACTATGTTTGGTTGATATGTGTATATGATTAAGCAACATATGAATTAGACCTTATGATGTGTTAATTGTGAATAAATGACCTTAAATTGATTATGGGATTGATTGTATAATTTGGTTAAAGGAGATAAGCATGACACTTGTAAGGTTACCTATTAAGTTGATATACATGGAAGGTGTTAAGTATACCAAGTTAGATGTTAAACTGAATTAATATTAAGATCATGATATATTGTGTCTAGCTATAGAAAAGTCTTGATATAAGTTATTATGTGTTTTCATATGAGCCTAAGAAGGCTAAGTGTGCAAGATTAAAAAGTCAACATGTTATATGCAAGTGATGAGTGCACTTTTAAGTGCAACTTCAAATGTATATGAGTATTATATGTGCATGGGATAGTTATGGGATAGGATAGCATGATGTTAAGCAAATACTAAGTATTGAATTATAATGTTATATTAGAGCTTGAGGAGTATTAGAAGTTCAAGGGCTACAATAATTAAGAGCCAAGGAACCGCAAGGTGAGCAAACATTATGTTCTTGTTACAAGTATAAGCTATCACGCTATGTGAACCTTTGAAATTCCTGTAACCCAAGTTCTTTTCTATTTTCAATTACAACTATATGATTTCTTTGTTAAGCCTGGGTTGCCAAAGGACAATTAGTCCAAAACCATTTTTGATTATTCAAGGATAATAAAGAACCTTTGCAATGTTGCCCTAACTTATATTCTTTCTAAAACTACACTATTATTTATCTTTGTTCAATAAGCTAAACATCTATTATTATTGTGTTTTATGTGATTGCATTCTTCCATGCTATTGTTATAAGTGATTACCATTAGCTCTAGCTATAGTACTTATAAACCCTTCTATATAGAAATCCTCATGCCGATGTAGGCAATTATCGGAACCTGTGCACATGGTCTTAACCCGATGAATAGGGGTAGTGTATCCACCTCAGCTAGAAAGGACAATTCTAGCCATAGAGCTTGATCAGTTTCATGCCTTTCTACATTATAAGAGTTGAAATTTGGTTTGATGTCACCTCTCCTCTATGTGTTCGAGTGAATATGGCAATAGCCCTCACTCTCTACATGTTACGTGTGATTTCTGCGAACCTTGTTAAATTACAAATTATGAACCATGAACTATGAATCATGAATTATGAGTCATGAACTATGAGTTATAAGCTATGAACCATTTCTAACGGATATGTGTTATTGTATAAGCTATATTGTTTACTTATTGAGATCATCTATCTCACCCCTTTTCATTATTCCAAGTAAGCAATATGAGGAGGCAAGGTGATAGCTCAAGCAATCTACTTCGCTTGGGGGATTTCCTTATCCATGTTTATTAGCATGTTCTGATGTGAAGAGTCTTTTCCTTAAATGCTCTGGGAGTCCTTATTAGAGAGTTTTATTTTGGAATATTATTCATTTGATAATTTATTTGGAGTCTCAAATATTCTTTCCTTATGGATGGTGTTTAAAGTATTTTTAAAACTATTCTTCTGCTAACTAAAGTTTTCTTTATTATTGGACATTTAAGTTAATGCGTGAGGTTTTGGTATGATCTTAAGCAGTGTTTATATATGCATGAGTGGGTTCTACGGGTATAGGTGACCTTATGTCTCGCTATGTTCTAGGACCATCATATCTATAAAATTAGGATGTGACACCTTAACTAACACATCCTCAACAATACCCTTAAGGTATACTACAGACTTATCAGCCAATTGGATGCTCAAGTGTGTTGGTTTAGGTTCACCTAAACCTAGTTGCTTAAACATATTATAAGGCATCACACTAATGCTAACCTCCAAATCAGCTAAAGCTCTATTAATTCTAAGCTATAAAGGATAGTAAAATTCCCTGGATCCATTGGCTTCTCGAGTAGCCTCTTTTAAATGATCGTCGAGCACTTTTCAAATAGTGCACCATGGAAACCTCTTTAAGCTTCCTCTTGTTAGAGAGAAGCTCCTTAAGAAACTTTGCATACTTTGGCATTAGCGAAAGCGCTTCCACAAATGGTATATTTATATGCAATTGTTTAAAATGTTCAAGATACTTACAAAATTGTGCATCTATCTTATCCTTTTGCAGCCGCGCGGGGTATGGAATACATGGTTGATACTCTTTCACCACAGGGGTAGGCCTTGGTTCTTCTTTCTCATTTACCTCTTCATCCTTAGCCTCCTTACCCTCAACTTTTTTATTGCAACCTCTTTCTTATTAATCCTCACTTATTTACCATTCCTCAAGGTAATGGCCTTGAGTTGCTTCTTAGGATTGGCTTTCATATTACTGGGCAAATTGCCTTAAGGTCTCTCACTAAGCATCTTTGCCGTTTGCCCAACTTGATTCTCCAAGTTGTGAATAGAAGCCTGCTAATTCCTTAGAGCTATTTTAGTGGCTTGAAACCTTGTCTTAGAAGCTGCTACAAACTTCTCCATCATCTCTTCTAGGTCGCTCTTCCATAGTTGTAGAATTTGGGTTGAAATCCAGGTGGGGGTCTCATGTTGTTTTGATTGTTCAATGAAAAGTTGGGATGATTCCTCCACCCTAGATTGTAAGTGTTACTATAGGGATTATTCTATTGCCTTCATATGTTACCTACATAGTCTACTTGCTCAGGCTTTGTAAAATTGTTCCCATTATGATAATCTTGGCTCCAGTGTCCTCCTTTACACCAATCACAAAACATAACTTAGACTAGCTTTGATTATGATTAGGCTAGAGTGTCAACCTTTGGGTTCACTACCTCCAACTACACAATCAGAGCTATGACAGGATCCACGTGGTGAGAACTAATAGCTCTGATTCTTCCTTGATCTCTAGTGCATTGCCATTGGTAATTTGTCAAAGCCATATCTTTCACTAAATCCCTAGCTTCCTCTGGGGTCTTGTTATTGATTGAACCACTAGCTGCTGCATTGATTGTTTATTTGCTTGCATAATTTAGACCATTGTAAAAGGTTTGAATTTGTAACCAAAATGGTAACCTGTGGTGTGGACACTTTCTTTACAAATCCTTAAACCTCTCCCAAGCATCATATAAGGTTTCAGCATCTTATTGAGTAAAGAAAGAGATGTCATTCTTGAACTTAGTTGTCTTGGATGGTGGAAAGTACTTTTCTAAGAACTTCTTAATTAAATAAGCCCATGTACTAAAACTACCCACAGAGAATGACTTCAGCCACTTCTTAGGTCGATCCCTCAATGAAAAGGGAAACAATCTTAACCTAATCGCATTATCTTTCACCCTTTTTATCTTGAAAGTGTCACATATCTGCAGAAAGTTCTCCAAATGTGCATTAGGATCTTCATCAAGGAAACCATCAAACTGACAGGTCTGCTGCACCATCTGAATGACATTAGGCTTTATCTCAAAGTTATTAACAATGACTGTTGGCCTCCTGATACTAGATTCGGCCCTAGTGATAATGGGCCTAGTATAGTCTAACATTGTTTTTGGCTATTCTTCCGCCATTGTCTCAAGCTCTTCTTCCTCTAGATCTTCTACTTCCTTTACCAAAGCTAGTTCCCTATCCTCCTTACATTTCTTGTGCAAAGTCTTTTCTAACTCTAGGTCTAATTTAAGCAAACCAGAAGAACTAGCTCTGGTCATACACAATTTGAAGTACTTGAAACAATAACAAAAACCAAAAACAACATTCAAAAATAAAAAAAATAAAAACTAAATCAACAGTCTCTATTATGTTGCTAATATTGTCTAATATCCCCAGCAACGGTGTCAAAAACTTAATGTTGGCTAGGGTTAATGCAAGTGTACAGGCCATATCAAGTAATATAATGATGAGTCAAGTATCATTCCACTCAAGGATATTGTCTAGTTACTAGCTCAAACTTTGACTATTGTTTAGCGAATTAAATTATGAAAGCAGTTTAACCAAAATGAATTACTAAACTAAAATTGAATAAAATAAGTAATGAGATAGTTATAGATAAAATTAATGGTAAAGGTCTGTCTACATATTGAATCGCCTAGCTTCTTTTTGCAATTCATAAACAACACACCAATCGAGCCAAACAAATGAGTTGAGTTAGCATTTCACAAAATTGGATTAAAACCTTTCTCAAGTGAATTAATCCTTATTCCCTAAGTAAATCGAAAGAAATCTCTTCTCATTCAAAATCAATCAGGCAAAGCATTAAAAACAAGGAATAAACACCAAAGGATTTTGTAAACCTATCTCTAGTGTTATAAGTAATCCTCAATTCCTATGAATGATCAATTCGAGTTAAAGTACCTCTACTCAATAACAAGAAATCAAAATCTGATTAACAAGCATGCAATTGCTAATCAGAATAAATAAAAATGAATCATAAGAATAAAACAACTTAAAGGATGATTCGATTGAAAATTAAGTCATTCAATCCACAGGATCTAGGTTCATTACATGAAAGGGTAAGGGTGGCTCAGTTTGGGTACCCATCACACTAGAACAATGATATACCTAACCACATGTCAGTCAAGGAGCCTTGCATGGGTCTAACGGTATGTGCATACTTATTACACCTTTGAAAAGATTAAAGGATTCATCGCGGGGAGGATGATTTCACTATTGGAAAATGGACCCAAGGAGGGTTACCTACTCGATGCTACTCACTATCCATTATTTTTCTAAAACTAGATTGAACAATAAAGAGCATATACAAGTGATGCATACAAAGTCATATATTAAAAGGCCAAACTCTTTTTAAACTAATTATTAGTGCAGTTATTTTTCCTTTTATTAAAAGAAACCATGTCCCCAGCGAAGTTGCCAGCTGTAAGGCCTTGCCCGAGCATTAGTCTGATCTACTAAAAGAAATTGAAATACTCATTTAGGAAAGAACAAACAAGGAAGCCCTCAGGCTTATCTTTGATAGATTTGAAAATTATTTCTTAGACTCGCCATCTTAATTTATTTTTATTTGGGAAAATATAAGGAAAAACCCTATTTGACTCTAATTATTACCTAAAGGAAAAAAATCACTAGCCTCGAAACTAAAGAGGATCTACGGACTAGGTTTTCAGTTTACTTTAACAAAATAAGTTTGTCCAATTTATATAAGAGTGACTTAAAAAATATTTCATGAACAATCTAAGATGCATGAACAGTTTATAATATGCATGATCATTCAACTCATCCATTTAACAATAAAGTAAATACATAAGTAAAGTTCAAAAGAAAGTTAACATTATAATAAAGATCTCAAACTTAGGGGACCCTCCTCTAGCTCTTATGGATTCTAGGGAAGTCACACACATTCTCCAAACTAAGCCTAATAACAAAGCAAAAATAAAATAAAATAAAAGCAAGTAAAGAAGTGATAGGGGAGAGAGTTGGTTAGTTTTAATTGGATTCGATGCTTGAACCAAGTATGCTTATGTATCCCTTTGAATGGGAATCAGAACCCATACAGTTCTCCTTTCTTATAAAAGGGTTAGTTTAGCCTAGCCATTTTATCATGTTTCAATTAATTGATTAAAAGAGGGTTAAGTTGATTGATTTAATCAATTGATTACCAAGTAGATTTAATTAAGTCAAATTCTAATTAACTATCTTAGTGAATCAAGAATTAGGCAAGGAGCCTTAGAACACAAATCCTAAGGAGGAAAATAATACAATAAAGAAAAAGGAAGAGAAAAAGAAAAGAAACCTACCTCGAACAGCGGGCAATGACTAACCTTGGACAACATAGTGACTTGTCTCAGATGGCAAGTGACGACTTGCCTTAGAAGGTAGGCAGTGGATAGCCTTGGATGAAGGAGGGTAGGTAGCCTAGGATAGCGGACACAAGCCCTAGGTAAAAGACTTGCCTCAAGCAGGTAGGCGAAAAGCCTTTCACTTATTGGGTAGGAATCAAGGAGAAACCCCCTAATTCGCTTTGCAAAGCTAGGAGCAAATGCAAAGTGAAAGAAAAGAAAAGCTTTAGAATTAGTATGGTTTGCTTGATGCAAAGGCTTTCAAGCTCCTAAAGTTGATGCCTTGGAGTGTAGAGAGGTCCTTTACATATAGGGGGAAGTCTAGAGCATAGAATGTATAAACTTTCAATGTGGGATCGCGCAAAAAATAAGGGAATCACATGAGTTGCCGCATAGGGTTGTGTGGCAGCTAGCCCCATTTCTCCTTTTTTGCCCTTTTCTTGCTCGTTTTTCATCTGTTTTTCATGATTCTAGTTACGTTGTATTTGTTACTCAATCCTAGGTGATTTAAAGGGGTTCAAATGTTGAAAAGACATGTCTTGGTTTTCTCATTTTTCTCATTTTAAGGATTTTTTGCATTTGGAGGTTTGTTGTAATACCCAAGTATTTCATAACTCATTCTAGTTATTAATGATGCTAAAAGACTAGATCTTTGAATGTTAGCATAGTATAGAAATAAAAGGGAATTATTAGGAACCTTGTGATACTATTTGGACTGTTTGCCTAGTACATGATCTTATTATAACTAATTATACTCTAATGAACTGAATAGAGTTCATATGGTAGCTAATGAGGTTCATAAAGAAGTTAGAGGACACAAATTTAAAAGAAATTTAAAAAGGAAAGTTTCTAAGTTTATTATGGGATTTGCTAATGGACTATGAGCTTATTGATGAGCTATGGGCTTATTATTGGGCCTTAGGTCATCAAAGGCCCAAGCCCAACAATAGTGGGGTGGCCTATGGGCCCATAATTAGTGTAACCTCAAGTTCATATGTTAGAATAGTTAACCCAATTGAAGTAGTTAGCCAATAGTAAACAAAATATGATGTAGAGAAAAAGTTACAAAATTTGACAAACTAGCCACAAAAATTGACCAAAGTCAAAATCTTAAACCAAGTTAAACTCTCACCTTCTCTACACATAAGTCTATGTTCACTTTGAGCACTCTAACATCACATGATGATCATTAACATTGTAGAGAGAATCTAGC
Organism: Reutealis trisperma; assembly: GCA_947687605.1. Classification (NCBI taxonomy): domain Eukaryota; kingdom Viridiplantae; phylum Streptophyta; class Magnoliopsida; order Malpighiales; family Euphorbiaceae; genus Reutealis; species Reutealis trisperma. The sequence continues at coordinate 86,738 of CANTUT010000231.1, read as the reverse complement.
CATCCAACTTGATCAAATCTTAGCCATTCATTAATACTAATTCCTAACCATTGGACTTAACTTGATCAAATCCTCACCATCCAACCCAATATATATATAAGCAAAATTATGTTGAGAAATAACATTTAGCCTATCTCTACACCAAAGTCTCACACAAAGGAAGGAAATTCTCTTTACACTAATTACAATAAGAACTTTAGTAAATCAAAGCTAACCAAGGTGAGAAACTATAGCAAATCAAAGCTAACCAAGGTGAGAAATTATGTTCACCTTCTATTTTCTATGTTCTAAGGTTAATTTTAGTATTTTAGTTGTATAAAATCCCTTCTACACCATAAGAAAATTTGGCCAACCTAGGATAATCATACATAAGATGTGGTTTTGAATGATCTTAGATGAAGAAAAATGATTTAAAAGTGTTAAATTGAATTTTGGTAACTTGATTCAAAACTTGGAAGCCTTAGAGGCATAAACATAGTTAAAAGAGAAACTTAGTGTTCTAATACTAGATTGTGATAATTAAGTGATTATATATGTTATATGTTATGTAAATTTCATATTTCTACAATTAATTTGAAGATTTGATAAGGAATTACGAGTTTTCCCCAAATTTGACATAAGTGGGACAAGTTAGGGTTCATATGAATAAGAGTAAATTAACTCAAATTAATTAGTGGAAATTGATTGCCTAAGTGTTAATTTGATGAATCTATAGTTAATTTAAGGTTTGAAAGTGAAATTGATAGTTTTCCCCAAATTATAAGGTTTATGGAACAATTTAGAAATTTTGAGATTTAGGCTTGGAATTATGAAAATTGAATGAGGAATCTAGCTTGGAAATGATTAGAAATAAGAATAGATATAAATATGTATATGATACTATTGATACATCTCCATTGTAAGTTAAAGTAATAAAACAAGGAAAAGACATAACTAGTAATACCATTAGTTACTAATTAATGTAATTGAAATGTTATGGGTGTAGAACTTTAAGGCAAGGGCAAAGAAATTGCTCAAGACCATGAAGGACAATAAACTAATCAAAGAATGAACAAACAATAGGATCAAAGGAGTTAAGGTGAGTACTTAATAATATGATGTAACTATGCCTTTTTTTTTTTTTTTTGCAACTATTGTTTGAATTACCATTCCTTGACATGTACTTGAAATGACATTTGATATATGGTTGCCTATTGATTGTTGAACCCTTTGGAAATCCATATCTTCCTTATATGATATTGACCATGATGAGCCTTTTGCCTTAGTCCTATGTTATGCTAAATGATGAGAATGATTAATATACCAAACTATCTTTCATTGATTTCCTATTGTGGACCTTAGATATGTTTTTTGTTAATACCCATGAATAAGAAGAAATCCTCTCTGGTGTGATGAATTATATCAGACCTTGTGCACTTGGTATAAGCCCATGTGTAGGGCGAGAGTACCTAACCTCTGTTAGGGGAAACACCTAACTACAAGACTTGATCAATTTTGCATAATGTGATGCATGTGAGTGAGCAAGGTTTAGATCGCCACTCTAATATTTATATGTTGGAAGCTTTCCGCTTCCAAGACATTATTATTTCTGTTAAAATGGATTCTAAAGTCTAATATGAACAATTTTGATTAACATCACTCCATTGTTACCTTAAATCAATCTAAGTGATGACCCTTACATTGCCTTTATGTTATATTATATTATTATGTACTCACTGAGCTTGTCTTATCCTGTAGTTATTTATAATTTTCCAGGTTAGGGTGATTTATTAGCAAGGTAAACTCTGAGCTATGCTTCTTCGCTTAGGACTTGCTAAAAGTGTTGTGTATGCATTGCTTGTGTCATTTTGAGGATAAACAATTTATAGCTCTATGGTGACTAAAGGCTTAGTACTAAAGTATGTTGTGTTGGAGAATAATGTAAATAATTGATAACATTTGTTAAGTATATGTATACTTATGATAGTAAGTAAGAATGTATGGATAGTATTTGTTAATATTTATGAATGATGTTCTATTCATAGTCATGAGATGGCACTAAAGTATGATGGTTATAAATGAACGGTTAAAGTAATTATGGGAAATGATAAAGATTGAATATGGTTTTGATCTTGGGGAAGATGGCCAAGTTGAATATGTAAAATAATAATAGGATCAATAGTGTCTATGGGTTTAGGTGACCTTATATCTCTTTGAACTCTAGGATAGTCACAACTTAGAAATTAGGTCGTGACATTTGTTTACCGATCCTAGGTGCTTCTAATGTTTAAATGCATACTAGATGGTGCAAAATTAAGAGTTCACAACAACAAAACTGAGGTCATTAAAGAGATTATTAAAGATTAAGAATGACAATGAATTCATTTAGACTGAAGAACACTAGGAGGTGTTTGATGAAATTAAGGCTTATTTAACAAACCCCCTAGTTATGATTCTTCTAAGGCTAAATCAGCCTCTAATTCTATATATTTTGGTGTTGGGGGACTCTGTTGGAAGTATGCTAGCTAAAGAGCAAGGATTTTTTCAAAAGAGCAATTTATTATCTCAGCCTGTGTCTAATGACGATTAAGATTAAATACACACTGGTGAAAAAACCATGCCTAGCCTTATACTTCTAATGTATAAAGTTAAGATACTATGTACTGCCTGTGGTAATTCTAGTTATTAGCAAGACTAATGTGATCAAGTACATCATGTCTCAATCTTTTTTAAGGACCAAAATGGGTAAATGGACTGTAGCTTTACTAAAGTTTACACTATAGTATGTACCTCAAAAAGTAGTCAAAGGATAGGGTGAATTGTATAGATTAGGGTGAATTGCACTAAGGTTTTAGGAAGATCAAGGTGAATTATATAGAAAGCATCCTAGTGGAGAAATGTTGTTATGCCTCAATCCCAAAGAAGCATTATTGGCAATGGTCAAGATCTATGAAGGAACAGTCAAGGCTTACCAATCTGGCAAAATGATAAGGCAACTTCTTGAACAGTATGGTTTTTAGTGGCCAAGCATCGAAAAAGATTGCTATGACTACCCTAAAGGATGCAAAGCCTGTCAGAGACATAGACCGATCAATAAGTTTATGCCGATGAGTTGCACTCAGTCATAAAACCTTGGCCATTCAGAGGATGGGCTGTTGATGTCATTGATAAAATCTACCCACCATCTTTTAATCAACACTCGTTTATTCTAATGGCCACTTATTACTTTTCAAAGTGGGTAGAAGCAATATCATTGAAGGTGGTCAACCAATAATCTATTATTAAACTTTTCAAAGAATACATTTTGCATCAAAGTAGTTTATCTTAGACAATTACAATCGATTAAGGGATGATCTTTATTAGAGATGAAGTCAAATAGTTCTAAAAGAATATAGCATTAAGCTAATACATTCCATGCTATATATGCTTAAGATATTGGTCATGCCAAATCAATAAACTAGTTAATCAAAGAAAAAATCCAAAAAATGACTAATGATAACCTGAGAGTTTGGCATGATTCATTAAGTGAAACTCTGTGGGCTTTTAAAACCACACTGAGAATAGCCACAGGGGAAACACCTTACAAGCTTATATTCGGTCAAAGTGCAATGATTCTTGCAAAACTAATGGTGAAATCCTTGAGGAGGAAACTTCAAGATGAATTAACAGCTGATCAAAATAATCAAGTTATGTTAAGGGAATTGGACAACCTTAATTATGATCAGCTAACATCCCTAGCCCCAATTTAAGCATAGAAGAAAATAGTAGAACATGCTTATAATAAAAGGGTTCGATCAAAAGAGTTTGAGGTGGGAAACTTGGTTTCGAAAGTTATACTACCTATGGGTTCAAAGAAACCTAAATTGGGTAAATGGTCTCCAAATTAGGAAGGCCTTATGAGATTAAAGAGATAAAAGGGAATGGAGCATACTGATTGTCTAACTAAGAAGGTAAATTGCATGACCGAGCAATCAATGGCAATTTCTTAAAGTTATATAAGCCATCTCTTTGGGAAGGGGTTGATAGACCATTATTCAAAAAAGAGTCTCATATATAATACCTGAATTTTTGTTACTAAATTTGGCTTAAAATGAACTTATTGTTATGTCCAAGCCTAATATATAAGATTGGCTTATAATTTTTGTAAATCATTACAATAGAATTCTTTTAAACCAAAAATGAAGTAAAGAGTTCAGGTTTCTATAACATTTGTTTTAGTTACAATGTATTAAATCAATGGTGTGACCATATGCACAAAATATGGTGAGTATTGCTTTAAAAAACATCCTAATACATTGATGAATCAGTCAAAAAGGAATATACATTAAAGATGAAAAATATATAACATAACTCAAAATCGGCCAAAAAGCCATCCACAATGAAATTAAAAGAAATATATATATTCAAAGAAATTCATGAATAGGCTTTATAGCCATAATTACAAGATTTTGAAAATTGTTCAAAAATTCTAGAGATTTGATCTTACCAAGATCGCACTTCTGGGACTTTGGGCTCAAGTGATTGGACTGTTGATACCATAGCTTGCTAGCTCTTGCTAATGCCTTCAAGATTAGATTTCATTTCTTGAATTAAGCTAGCATTGATACCCTTCATATGGTCAATCTTAGCATCTTGAGCCTTTAGCTTGTGTATTTCTTGATGAAGTTAAACGGTCTCATGCAAGATGTGTTTTTTCTGTTTAGATAATTGATTTTGTTTGGTGACCATTTCAATGACCAATTTCTTTGTATTCTGAATAGAAATATTAGTTTTAATAATTTTTTTAGTAGCATCTTGGTGCTAATTCAAAATAATCAAGGCTACCCGATAATCCTCAATGTATGTGTGAAGTTCCTGGAAGAAGTTATCAATGTTTACTTTAGCATTGACATCAAAATGGTTAGGGGTGGCATGCTTGTGAATGAAAGACAATAGGAAGGAGCTTTTGTTTAGCCAAAGATGGAAGCTCTTTCTCAGTTAGGGGCAGAATGCTTACATCAGTGGATGGAAGATCGGTCTACTGGAGATCCTTTGAACTAGCTAAAGGATTTGATTATGAACCAATAGGAGTTTTGTTTAGGGAAGGAAACTTAATCTTCAAGTTTACATCTTTGATCCTGTTAGCCTAAAAAAAAAAAAGATAATGTTAGAACTAGTTCAGCATGGAATAATAAGTGGACATCAATAATATACCTTGAGTTTCAATCTTTTTTGAGACTCATTGGTCTCCAGAGAAGAGAGCTCACTGGGATGGGATGGAATTTCTTTTGGAATGGCAACTTGTGAGGCCTGGCCTAAGCATTGATCTGATCCACTAAAAGGAATTGAAATGCTCATTTAGGAAAGAACTCACAGGAAAGCCCTCAGTCTTATCTTTGATAGATTTGAAAATTATTTCTTAGAGTCCCCACCTTAATTTATTTTTATTTGGGAAAATATTAGGAAAAACCCATTTGACTCCAATTATTACCTAAAGAAAAAAGGATCACTAGCCTCGAAACTAAAGAGAATTTGAAGACTAGGTTTTCAATTTAACAAAATATGTTTAGCCAAATAATATGAAAGTAACTTAAAATATATTTTATGAATAGTTTAAAATACATGAACAATTTATAATATACATGGTCATTCAATCCATACATTCAATAATAAAATGAATACAAGTCAAGTTCTAAAGAAAGTTATCATTACAAAAAAAAATCCCAAACTTAGGGCATACCTCCTCTAGCCCTTATAGGTTCTAAGGAAGTCACACATTCCTTAAACTAAACCTAATAACAAAGTAAAGAAAATAAAATAAGAGTAAATGAAGAAGGTGACAGGGGGAGAATTAGTTAGTTTTTAATTAGATTCAGTGCTTGAACCAAGCATGCCTTCGTATCCCTTTGAATGGGAATCAAAATCTACACAGTTCTCCATTATTACAAAGGGGTTAGTTTAGCCTATCCATTTTATCATGTTTTGATTGATTGATTAAAAGAGGATTGAGTTGATTGATTTAACCAATTGATTACTAAGTGGAGTTAATTGAGTTAGATTCTAATTAACTACCTTAGTGAATCAAGAATTAGGTAAAGAGCCTTAGAACACAAATCCCAAAGAGGAAAACAATAAATAAAATAAAGAAAAAAGGAATAGAAAAGGGAAAGAAACTTACCTCAGATGGCGGGTGATGACTAGTGTTAGATGGGGCGACAGCTTGCCCCCCGAATGATGCAGCGGCTTGCCTCAAATGGTGGGCAGCAGCTAGCCTTAGATAGTAGAAACGAGCCTTGGGCAATAGACTTGCCTCGAACAGGTGGGTGAAAAGCCTTTAACAAGTCGAGTAGGAATCAATGAGAAACCTCCCAACATGAGACTTGGGCAATATTCTTGCTTTGAATAGGCAGGCAAAAAGCCTTTAACTAGTTAAGTAGAAATCAAGGAAAAATCCCCTAACTTTCTTTGCAAAGCAAAGAGCAAATGCAAAATGGTTTGCTTGAAGTTAATGCTTTTCAAGCTCTAAAAGTTGGTACTTTGAAGTATGGAGAGGTCCTCTATATATAGAGAGAAGATTAGAGGAGGAAAACACTGAAGTTTTGATGTGGGATTGCACAAAATAGGAGATTTAGCTAGAGTTGCCACAGAGGGCATTGTGGCACCACAGAGGTCCTTACCGTAGTGCCGCAAAGCACTTTGCGATTCTGCAGAGGCCTCTATGGCACTGCCGCAACAGGCTTGTTTTCCCCTATTCTGCCCATTTTTGCCTCGTTCTTGCTTGTTTCTCATCTATTTTTCATGATTTTAATTGCATTGTATTTGTTACTCAATCCCGGATGATTTAAAAGGGTTCAAATGTCAAAAAGACATGTTTTGATTTTTTTAATTTTCCAATTTTGGGAGCTTTCATCTTTTAAAAGTTTATTTACCAAGTCCAAGTGCTTCTAAGATATGCCCTCTCATTAGAATTGTCTTTGTCTAAAAGACAATTCTGATGATAGTGAACCTAAGGATGAGAGATGATAAAAGGAACCAAATTAATGTCTAGGTCAAAGTTTAGACATTTGGATGAAAGGTGTGATTGAATTTAAAGGAAGATGCTCTCGATATATTTGGGAGATCTATCAGCTGATAGCATTTGGTTGTTGCCCTTTCTGGTAGGAGCTAAAAGCAATGTTCCTATCTGGTAGGAATGATAATCTAAGAAAGAAGGTGAACCTATCTAGTAGGAATTGAAAAAGTGGTGATCCTATCTAGTAAGATGAAAAAGATGACCATCTTGTCTGGTAAGAATGGTAAAGATGACTGTCCTATCTAGTAAGAGCAGTAAAAGTAATGGTCCTTTCTAGTAAAAATGAAAAGTGATGATCCTGTCTAGTAGGATAAAAAAGATGACCATCCTATCTGGTAGGAATGGTAAAGAAAACTGTCCCATCTAGTAGAAATGGTAAAAGTAATGATCCTTTCTAGTATGAATGAAAAGTAATGATCTTATCTGGTAGGATAAAAAAGATGACCATTCTTTCTAGTAAAAATGGTAAAGATAACTGTCCTACCTGGTAGAAAAAGTAAAAGTAATGGTCCTTTCTAGTATGAATTAAAATTGATGACCTTGTCTGGTAGGATAAAAATGATGATCATCCTGTTTAGTAGGAATAGTAAAGATAATTGTCCTGTCTAGTAGAAATAGTAAAAGTAGTGGTCTTTTCTGGTAGGAATGAAAAGTGATGATCCTGTCTAGTAGGATTAAAAAGATGACTATCCTGTTTAGTAGGAATAGAAAAGATAACCTATCTGGTAGGAACAATAAAAGTAATGGCCCTTTCCAATAGGAATGAAAAGTGATGATCCTATCTAGTATGATCAAAAGATAACCATCCTGTCTGGTAGGAATAGTAAAGATAACCTTCCTATCTAGTAGGAACAGTAAAAGTAATGATCCTGAGATTAAGATTGATTTTTGAAAAGAGATTGATTCAGATTGATCGGGTTGATGATCTATCTTACTTTAAGAGTTTGACGATCCATCTTGATTCATGAGCCTATTTAATGCAAAAATGTTGGATAATTATACAATGATCGAACACCTTAAACCTATAAAAGTGTCAACCTAATATAAAAGTATTCATCTTTGGGAGAAAGATGCCCTCATTTTAGAAAGGTTAGTATTTGGAAGGGAGGTGCCATTACTTTAGAATGATAAAGGAAAGTGGTTTAGTCATTTGGTTTTTAGTTGATTGGCTAGCTTAGAGGTGAAAATGGGCATATTAGGCATGAGGTTGGTTAGTCAATGACTATCAGTTCGGCCTAGAAAGAAGTCATTCTAGGAGGTTAAGTAAGGTGTGGTCTTTGAAAAGAACAGGTTATTCAGTTTAAAAGACTTAGATTAGTTTAACTTTAGAGAAGATTTGGTTTGAGGCTAGATTAGAGAGCTTGATCATGAGGATTAGGTCTTTGGAGATGATTAGGTTGGAAGGTTTAGGAAAGGCTAGTTTGTCAGGCTTAGCTTTGAAGAAGTTCATGTGGAAGGCTCGATTAGGTCTAACACTTCAGCTTAGTCAGGTTATGACCTTTATGGAGTTCAATAGGAAGGCTCGATTAAGTTTTGCCTTTGGCTCATTCAGATTTAGAATGCTCAGTCAGGTTATGGCCTTTGGGGAGATCATTTGGAAGGCTCGGTCAAGTTATGCCTTTAGCTCGGTCAGGTTTAGAAGATTCGATCAAGTTATGGCCTTTAAAGAGATTATGGTCTTCATAAATGAAGGCTTTTTGAGAATGGGCTTCATGGTGAAGACTTCATGGTTTGGGTTCCATGGTGACGGCTTTTTTATTTGGGCTTTATGGTGAAAGCTTCTTGGTTTGGGCTTTATTATGAAGGCTTTTTTATTTAGCCTTTATGGTGAAGGCTCCTTACTTTAGGCTTCATGATGAAGACTTTTAGGAGTGGGCTTCACGATAAAGGTTTTTAGGAGTGGGCCTTAGGGTGAAGGCTTTTTGATTTGGGTTTCATAATGAAGGCTTTTTGGTTTGGGTTTCATGGTGAAGGCTTTTTGATTTGGGCTTCATGGTGAAGGCTTCTTAGTTTAGGCTTCATGGTGAAGGCTTCTTAGTTTAGGCTTCATGGTGAAAGGTTTTGGGAGTGGGCTTTATGGTGAAGGCTTTATGGCGAAGGCTTCTTGTGTTGGGCTTCATGATGAAGGCTTTTAGGCTTGGGTTTTAGGGTGAAGGCTTGAAGGGTTTTAGTTAAAAGGCTTTGTCAGCTTAGGCTTTTCTACAAGGGTGCTTTTGATGGTTGGCATTAGTTCAGGCTTAGTACTAGAGGTTTTGGTGACATGCTCATGGATAAGGGTTTGCCCTTTAACATAAAAGCATAAAATTTTCTTGCCCATCATACAGTTGGTAGGCCTTGACTCAGTTGGACTTTATGGGTGTTGTAATTTGCTAAGAAGGCATTATCTTTTTAAGGATAATGAGATTTTGCCAAAAAGACATGGAATGATTTAATTTTCAGTGGTTCGAGCCCTTCTTAAGCTTTATGAGACATGACTTGATTTTGGTTTGCCAAAGAAAACTGGCTTTAAAGATGATGAGTCTTGAAAGACTTAAGATTTTTAGTTCTACACATAGGCTTGGCCCTTAGAAAATGATGAGACTTTGCCAAGGAAAGGATGGTATGAGGCTTGAACTTGAAATGATGGAATGGTACATTTTGAATTTTAGGAATGGTTCAAAGGTGGGTTGGAAGTTATGAAAAGGATCAAGGAAGTTGTATGATTTTGCTATTTGTAGCATGATTCATGGAAAATAACAAACCAAGCTAATCTTGCCATTTTGAGACTAAAAAGACATTTAGGGTGACACTTTATTGGCTTGAACATAGATGACATACTAGTTGAAAGGAAATGCCCTAAGGAGCAGTTGAAGAACTAATGAGAAGAAACAACTTAGGGATCATGTTCCCAATAAGAGATAGGAACATGATAGACTAGTAATGTGAGAGATTATGCCTTAGCTATTTGAGCTAAGCGATAAGATGGATTGATAAGATATGATGATGACCTATAAAGATATGCCCCCATTGTGAGATAAAGGTATAGAAGACAATATCACTCTATAGAATGAGCCACTAATAAGGAAGGATAACTTTAGAATATATAAGATGAGTTGGATTGGAAGAAGACAAATTAACAACTTTGGCTAGGAAGAAAGATGACTAAGATGAGCTCTCTCTCTCTCTCTCTCTCTCTCTCTCTCTCTTTCTCTTTTTTCTTAACTTTTGCCTAAGCCTCCCTTTCAAGTTTGCAACTTAGCAAGTTTGGATTAATGAAATTTGAGAGAAAATATTACACCATAATTTCTTGTTTTTCTTCACTTTCAGGAGCTGTGACCTGTGAATTTTAGATTTGATGAACTTGTTGCCCCTATGCTTTAACTATTTGATGATAGGTCTATTTCTTAACCTTATTTGGTTAAGAGCTGGCAAAGCAATTGTCGATGGCACCTCAGTTCTGTGCTAGCTGTGGTGGATTTAATTAACTATTCATTTCTCTTTTTTTTTCTTTCTTTCTTTTTCTCTCTTTTTTTTTTCAAAGCTCATCCATGTTTAAAATAAGAAAAATAAGTGCACAAATAATTTAAAAAGATGTGGATGTTTTATTATAATGAAAAATTTATTACAATATAACAAAAAATAGACTAATATGGTGGATAAAAGAATACATAAAAAAGAAAATAAGGTGATAGACCCAGACTTGAATTTAGACTCAAACTTTAAGATTTAGATGTAGACTCGAACGCAAACTTAGAATTTAATTTTAGACAAGTCAGATTAGTTGAACTTGAACTCTTCCATATCATGCCACTTGGGGCTAAGGTAAGGTGGGATTAAATTGGATTTGGGTTCTTCATCACTGTTCAGTTTAGTGGTAAGGAATTCAAGTAGAAATGATGCACTTTAGATGTAGTCTTCAATCTTTGATGTAGTTGTAACCAAAGCTTTAAAAGTGGGTAAGTATTCAATTAATAAGTGGACTTGATAGGTCAAAAGTAGGTTTTTGACAAGGATGTCCACTTGTTCTTGCTCTATTAGTCTGTTTATCATTTGAGCAGCTTTAGCCCTCAACCTTGTAAGGAGCATGGAGAAGGACCCCTCTGAAAGTTGTTTGGTAATTTCCAAGTCATACTTAGTGACATCCATTTCACCATTGTAATGATACTGCTTGACAAAGGCACAACATATATCATCGCACATCCTTTTCTAGCTCTTGTCTAGTAAAAGGAACCATTGCCTGATAGCACCGATTAGTGATTGTTAGAATAGTTAAGCAAGCAACTCATCGCTAACTCCCAAAGGTTCCATTGCCCTCGCATATATCTTTATACGAGTCTTTAGGCAAGTGGTTCCATCAAATCTTACCAATTTAGGCATTTTGAATTTAGGAGGAAGCTTGGCATCAAGGAATAAGGTTAAACTATCCATATCAATTAGATCATTATGGTGCTTTAGGGATTTGATGGTTCATTCCATGTCTTCAAGTTTCTCCATGCGCAATCTAATGTCTGGATAAGAGAAAACTTCCCCACCTTAGTTTAGATATAAGTTGGTTTGGCTCGAATTTTCACTAGGACTGGTCTAGTTCAAGATAAGGTTTGGGTTAGGATGGTTAAAGCTGTCCTAGTTAATCATAGCCCAAACTTCCTCAATGATGAATTGTCTTTATTCCTTGAATTGGGCTTGTTGAGCAGCTAGGAGAGCTTAGAAATGTTCTTCTTGCTTCTTAAGGAGTCTGGTCACAAGTATGGCCAAGGAAGCCATGTCAAGCAGGTTGGCTTTTCGTACCTTCAAATCAAAGCAACAAGGTAAGTGACAGAGATGGAATAGAAAAGGTGATGAAGGTATAAGCATGCAGATCCTAAGAGAAAGGCTTTCCTATTGTGTCATAGGCCAACCATTTTTTGGACTTAAGGTAAGATGAAACAAATGTTTTGGGTTTAGGGTAGGATCAAAAGTATTTGGTTTAAGATAGCGTGTTGGGCTTAAAGGTAACAGTCTAGTTTTGAAGGTATTGGGCCACAGGTGTTGGTGTTAAGGATAGTGGGTTTGATTTTGAATGAGGGGTAAGATCAAGATAATGGTTTTGGGATAGAGAACCTAAGGTATCTAGATTTTTTGGTTTTTTTTTTTTTTTAATAAGGATAGGAGCTGGGAGTTAGGCTTATGGTCAAGTAGCAAGGTTTTTAGGATTGGATATGGATTTTAGGGTTGTTAGTTTATGGCTTAGGGTCCAAAGGTTTAAGAAGGTCTAGGTTTACATTTGAGATGTGAGGTTCTAGTGTTTAAGGGTAAGGCTAAGGTCAAGTGTTTAAGGTATATGGTTATGGTGATGGTGTTTAGGATAAAGCTAGGGTGAGATATTTAAGGTTAAAGGTCAGGGTGAGGGTTTTAAGGTTTGTAAGGGCGAAGGTGATTGGGGTAAAAGTGAGTGTGTTTAAGGTTAAGAGATGAAGGTGTTTGAATGCAGGTAAAAGTGTCTAGGGTTTTAGGTTAAAGGCTAAAGTAAAGGGATAATGGTGTTTAGGTCAAAGGTTTAGGTTATTGGATAAGTGATAGGGTATAGGTGATAGTGTTTATAAAGAAGGTATTTGAATGGAGGTAGGAATGTTTGACCCTTCTTCAGTTCAATGTTCAACCAAGACTTGAGATAAATGCATGTTTTGTTATATAATATGGATGCATAATATGCATGAAGAAAATATTTCATGAGAATGCAAAGATGCAAGGTTTTAATTATGGTAAATACAACTTAAGGCTAGGATCTAAGTTCATTACAAAAAAGGTAAGGGTGGCTTGATTTGGGTACCTGTCACACTAGAGCAGTGATATACATAATCACATGGGAGTCAAGGAGCCTCGTGTGGATCCAACAGTATGTGCATACTCATTACACCTTAGAAAAGATCAAAGGATTTGTCATGGGGTAGATAATTTTACTATCGGTGAATAAAACTAAGAACGGTTACCCACTTGATCTACTCACTATCCATTGTTTTCCTAAAACTAGGTTGAACAGCAAAGAGCCTATACAAGTGATGCATGGTCAAACACTTTTTAAATCAATTAGTAGTCTACTTATTTTTTTCCTCTTATTAAAAGAAAATTCAGATCCCAGTGGAGTAGCCAGCTATGAGGCCTCGCCTGTGCACCGGTCCAATCTGCTAAAGAGAATTGAAATGCTCATTTGGGAAAGAACTCACAGGGAAGCTCTTAGGCTTATCTTTGATAGATTTGAAAATTATTTCTTAAAGTCACCACTTTAATTTATTTTTATTTAGGAAAATATAAGGAAAAACCCATTGGACTCCAATTATTACCTAAAGGAAAAATGATCACTAGCCTCGAAACCAAAGAGGATTCAGGAACTAGATTTTCAATTTAACAAAATATGCTTAGCCAAATAATATAAAAGTAACTTAAAATATATTTCATGAACAGTTTAAAATACATGAACAATTTATAATATATATGATCATTCAATCCATACATTCAATAATAAAATGAATACAAGTAAAGTTCAGAAGAAAGTTATCATTACAAGAAAAAATCTCAAACTTAAGGGATACCTACTCTAGCCCTTATGGGTTCTAGAGAAGTCACACATTTCCCAAACTAAACCTAATAACAAAGTAAAGGAAACAAAGTAAGAGTAAGTGAAGAAGGTGATAGAGGGAGAGTTAGTTAGTTTTTAATTGGATTCAATCCTTGAACCTAGCATGCCTACGTATCCTTTTGAATGGGAATCAGAACCCACACAATTCTCCTTTCTTATAAAGGGGCTAGTTTAGCCTAGCCATTTTATCATGTTTTGATTGATTGATTAAAAGAGGACTGAGTTGATTGATTTAACCAATTGATAACCAAGTGGAGTTAATTAAGTTATATTCTAATTAACTACCTTAGCAAATCAAAAATTAGGCAAGAAGCCTTAGAACACAAATCCTAATGAGGAAAATAATAAATAAAATAAAGAAAAAAGGAAGAGAAAAGGGAAAGAAACTTACCTCAGATGGTGGGCGACGACTAGTCTTAGACGGGGCAACGACTTGCCTTGAATGGCGAACAACAGCTTACCTCAGATGGCAGGTAACGGCTATTCCTAGATGTTCAGCAGCTTGCCTCAAATGGTAGGCAGCAGCTTGCCTCGAACAGCCAACATGAGCCTTGAATTATGGGCGACGGCTAGCCTAGGACAGCGAACATAAGCCTTGGGTGATAGACTTACCTCGAACAGGCAGGTAGGAAGCCTTTAACTAGTCGGGTAGGAATCATAGAGCAACCTCTTAACACGAACCTTAGGCAATAGACTTGCCTCAAACAAGCGGGTGGAAAGACTTTAACTTGTTGAGTAGAAATCACCCCAACTTGCTTTGCAAAGTAAGGAGCAAATGCAAAATGGTTTGCTTAAAGTTAATATTTTTCAAGCTCTAAAAATTGGTCCTTTGGAGGAGGAAAACACTAAAGTTTTGATGTGGGATTGTACAAAATAGGAGATTTCACCAAAGTTGCCATAGAGGGCTTTATTGTACTATAGAGGTCTATGCGGCAGTGCCGCAATGCACTTTGCAGTTCCTCAGAGGCCTCCGCAGCACTGCCACAACTGGCTTATTTTCACCCGTTCCACCTATTCTTACTTGTTTCTCATCCATTTTTCATGATTATAGTTGCATTGTATTTTTTACTGAGCCCCAAATGATTTGAAAGGGTTCAAATGTCAAAAAGACATGTTTTGATTTTTTTCAATTTCTCATTTTGAGAGTTTTGGGCTTCTGATGGCTTGTTCACCATGTCTAAGTGCTTTTAAGATTCAAATGCATACTAAAGAGTGCAAAATTAAGGGTTCACACTGCAGAAAAAACAAGTTCAGTTAGTAAGAAAAAAATTTAGGGATTTATAAAATATAAAATGAGTCATACCTAGCCAAACTAAAGGATGCTCATTTGTGGGCTTGGGCTAGAGCCAAATTGTATCCTTTGGCCAATCATCAACATAAGGAAAGGCCCAAGAGACTTAGTCTTTTCCTTGGTGATTTGTTCGGCTTAGTGGGGTTCCAGTTACTGTAAAAGGAGTATTTGGAATTTTAGGCCAGTTGGGTTAATGGACCCTCATTTTTACCCATCCCAGGCAAACTATAGCTTCTTTGCCAAAATTTCACCTGTCTTGAAGGAGTAGTTCTTAGGTCAAGATTTCTTACCTTTGTTTAGCAATCTCTTCCCTTTTTCTAAGCTCTTTTATTTGCCTCAATTTAAAGCTCGGCCCATATGTATTTTACTCAATAATACATTTCCTTTAGTTTAAAGTAGTTGTATTTTATTCCATAAAAATGTTCAAAATTAATGATCTCATTTAGATGCATACCTTTGGTCTTAGCCCCTTGCATGACACGAGACGAACAAGTGTTAAATTGGGCAGTGGAGGAAGGAGCAATGAAATCTTGTAAAACATAAATCTCATCCACTAGTTTAGACATATATCTTTGAGTAACACTAGTCCACCACTCAATATAAAGCTTGGTACAGTTGGGGTGAATAGGTAGGTCTGCAATTTCAAAATAAGCCAGTCTCTCATTTTGGAGAGCATTGATTTCTATAATCAAGTCCAAATAGACTAATAGCCAAATCCCATGGCCATCATTAGCAAAAAAAAAGTGGCCAAAAAAGGTAGTCCTTGAGTCAATGCGAATTGTCGAGCACAAGATTGGGCTGATACACTTCAACACCACATTTATTGTCTAAAAGGACACTGAAGTGTAAGTCCCAAGCAGTTAAAGTGCTAGCCTAAAGACTCGACGTTTTCATCTAGTATGAACTCATTTGCTGGAGAAAGGTCTTCATATCGAAACCAAGTTCACTTAGGGAAATTTGATTAGACAAAAAGGGAAAAAAAGTTTAATGATCTGTGCTCGGTGGAATAAAAGAAATAAAAAAACTTGTTTAAATTTAAGGTTATTGAAGGTATAATTTTGAACCCATGGGCCATAACTTAAGATAGGAATGATGGGAGAGCTTAAGAAAATACAAAGAAAGCCAAAAATAGACAATCCATATTAGTCCACAAATGGTTCTGAAAGACTAAGGCAAACCATCATAGAGAAAGGTGTGGATGGCTCAGTATATATAGGCTAAAATATAAGGGCTAAGAGCCAGTTTGTAATTGGAAGCAAGTGTAATTGCGATTTTTAAATGCTTTTTTATAACTTTGACTGAGGCCATGCAAAAAAATGAATTTGCACAACCAATATAGCAAAAAGGCAACATGCTCTTGTTTGGAAGGATGAAAGCCAGAAGACTGAATTTTTAAAATGAAATTGCTATAGTTACAAGAGGTTTTGCCAAAGTAGATATCGACTTGATCAGCCTCAGCTTCTAGAGAAGCATCAATAGATTCGTCAATCAAAGAAACATTGAACAAAATGGCCAGATCAAGCAAATTAATTAATATAGGGCCAAAATGGTAACAAAAGACATTGCTCTTGGCCGACCAAAATAACAAGAAGAGAATTAGTGGATGTTTTTGAAAACAAATTTTAGTTTTTGTGAGTTCCAAAAGTTCTAAGATGCCGAGGTTTTTCCGTTGGTCATAAAAGAAAGGATAGAGTTGGTCAAACCAAGAAGTATAATTAGATGGGATGGTTGGCCAAGATCAAGGTATTTTTCCATTTATGCAAGAGTTTAGAAAGTTTTTTTAATTGAATCTAGGGGGGGTATAAGTGCTAAAGAGGAATTTTCAAAAACACATTTGTGTTCAGTAAGAATGGAACTGAGCACAAGGTCAAGGTTAGAAGCATTTAATACCTGAGAGAAATGGGTTCATCGAATTCGGCCATCTTTTTTAAGGTCTCCTTCAAACTGCTAGCTAATATTTCTTTTTCTTTAAACTTAGTCATTCTAGTACATGCATAAATTGAACAAGTAAAAACAAAATTAGAATATGATTCTAGTTTTGAGAAAAATCAAAAAAGAGATTATTCAAAAATTTAAAAATTGAAGGCTTACATGAAGTTGAAGTTGAAGATGAATGAAGAACACGCTTGAATGTTCAAAGGCTAAAGTAAAGAGAAAACGTGAGTAAAAAGTTTTAGAAAGAAGCAAAGAGCGTAAAAGTGAAAATAAAAGTGTATTGAGGCCACTATTTATAACCAAAAGGGCAAGAATCGAGCATACACAACGGTTCAGTTACCCTAGTAACAATAATAATTGCATGTAACTGTTGGAAGTCCACAAATGCAATGATTCAATTACCTTGGTAACTGAACAATAATTGCATATAATGGTTGGAAGTTCAACTATTGGAATATGAAAGGTTACTTCTTCGTTGGAATAATAATTATTAATTTAATTCCCTAAAAGCCAAAGAGGTGCAATGATCGAGTAGTATCCTTTGAGATCCTAAACAAAAATGGCCGAGCTAAGCTAGCTAGCGGATAAGCTTAGCCAAATTGGACAAATAATCCAGGCTAACTCTAACAACAAATTCAAGCCTATATACTAGATCCCTGGAATTTAGTAATTGATGATACCTGAGGCCTATATATTTCCAATTTTCATGTTAATTTCTTGCACAAAATCCTATATTTGCTATTGACAGGACGTTTTGAGCCCTAAATATGTCACATCTGGATCATTTCTTATCCTTTTGTTCATATTTGTTCTTTCTGTTCATTCATATTATAGAAAATACCAAAAAATAGTTATTGTTTGGCTAAGAAATTGTACATAATTTTGTCTTGATCCTATAAAATGTAATATAAAAGCTGTTATTCCATTCACAAAATTTCAAAAAAGTACAAGAATATATCACATTAATAGTACAATTTTCAAGTTTGGTTAGTATGAAATAGAAATCCATTTAAAACAATCTAAAGATATTTATTGCATCATTTTATATATTTTTGTATCAAAGAGTATACAAGTATTAATGATTCTTTAAGAGTATCTTTAAGTTTTTGTTCAAGTAGTATTGAATCATTTATAGCCCTTATGGGTCTCAAGTATGAGTTTTAATTAGAGTCAAAATAATAATGAGTACTGATTTATGGGACACTTCATATTATTCACAATAACTTTATAAATGGAGAATTACTACAGCTCGCAAATGGGTTGAATCGAGTTAAGCGATTTGGGATCATGTTAGATTATGCATCAATTTAATTATTAAAAAAGATTTTTAATTAAATTTGGATAAATTTTACAAGTTTCAATAATTTTATTAATTTTAAAATTATATTTTTATTTATTTATTTCGGTGAAATAGATAACATTCACATTGGATCAATGGGTGATATATCTTCATTAATCCTAAATGAATTAATTTGAGTAATTAAGTAATTATTTAGGTTTTATATAAATTCAAATTAATTATGAGTTAGATTAAAGCAAGCTAGATTGAATTAAATTTACAAGTTGGTGTAGAAATTTGTATATTATATATCATGTTTTTTAATATTACTCAGAATGGTTGGTGCGTCTTATAGGGTATCTTAATTAAGGGGCGGTTTAAGTTAAACCAGACAATAGTTAATGCATTCCCATAATTTCATTTTCTTTGAACTATTTTCAATTTCATTCTCACATACCTAGTAATCAAACAGACTATTTTTACTTTTTTTTTGTTTTTTAATAAAGAATGCAATTGACAGATCACATGATGATATATATAGATAGTGTTTTAAAAACCAGAGTGGACTGGCTGGTTCAATCAGTTGAACCGAGAACCATTAGCTAATTTAATTCGATTCAATTAAAAACTAGATTTCCTATTCAACCACTCTTTAGCCAGTTTTTTATTGGTTTTAACCAGTTGAACCTCTATAGATGAAAAATAATAAAAAAATTTTAAAAAAAAAAAGAAAATAAGAAGATTTTATTTAATCAGTCAGACTATCAATTTAACCGATCAAACCTATTAAAATATAAATCAATGACCTAATCGATTCGATCACAGGTCTAGTTTTTAAAATGCTGCATATAGTGAGTGCATGAGAAAAACATTTGAGAAACACCACCAAAACATATATAAGGGCGACTAATATTCAACTTCCAGCTCACTCTTCTTTCTCTAAACTGAAACACTTTCCATCTTAAGTAAACAAACCCATCTCATCAACGACAAATTCATTTTATTTCTTATAATAAAAAAATTCACGTGAAAAATTTTAAATTTTTCCAAAGATATTTTCGGTGCCTATTTCGGCACGTTCAGACCTCATTTTTCACATGCTTAATTGCATTGGCATCCCATATTTTCGTAAAATTTTCTTTGCCACCTCTATATGTTCACGTTACAAGCTTCCGCTCTTTTTTCTCAGCACTTCACAGATAATAAATTAATTAAATGAATATATTCAGTGAAAAATGATGATGAGAAGAAATTGCAGCTTTGATCTTTGCCTTTCTCTATTCTCCACCACTTCTGTCCCTTGTGTTGATTCCCACCAAAACTTATTCAGGTAATTTTATATATTCATTGCTTGTTAATTTGTTTAATTTCTAATAATTATAGTGTTTCATATACCATAATTTCTTTTATTTTTTCAGAAAATATAATTTCTTTCTTTTTTTTTTTTCTTTTTTTTATTATAGGAATGATTACTCGACCACAGAAAACCAACAAAAACAAATAATAATTTTCTACAATGGACGAATTAGTGTTTTTGACGTCAATGAGCTTCAGGTAATGTTTTTATCTTTCTATTATTGTCAAATATCATTCGCATAAATCATTTTGATTTTTTATGTATAATCTAAACTAAAATTATGTGTTAATATATATATATATATATATATATATATATATATATATATATATATATATATATATATATATATATTGTTGAAGTTACAATTCAAATATGGAAGCACTGAATTTGTGCCTCCATATTTGACAAATGAAACACAGCTTGCATTTTGCAAGCTGTGTTCTATTTGGTTGGAAGCATATATAAAGGCTCCCTCTTCCCCTTATTCTACCATCCCAAAATTCTTTAAGCAATTAAGAGAGTTTCTAAATTGAGAGAGTTTTTTTTTAGTGTGAGAAAAATATTAGAGAGTTAAATAAAAATATTTAGTGTGTGTTTATCCTTTTTTCAAGAGAGATTATTATTGTTATCTCCTTATGATTTAGAGAGAAGGTTGTAATTCCTATTATTTCTCATTGTGAAATTCTTCTATCCTTGCCTGTGATTTTTACCATAATTTGTTTGGGGTTTTCCACGTAAAATCTGTGTGTCAAAATTATTTTCATTATTTTCTCAAATTATTAGTTGCGTTCTTGCTCTAATCCGGTCCTAATTTTTCAACAATTGGTATCAGAGCTATTGGTTTTAATTTTTCTTGAAAAATAAGAGTATGCTCTGTGGTTGCAGTTTTAACTGATATTCCACATCAGAAAATTTTTTTTTGGAAAATTATTATTGCGAATAGTACTCTGAGGTACTATGCAATTTGGCACTATTCACAGGTACATTAGAAATAAGTGTAGTAATGTGAAAATACATGTCTAGGAAAAGTTATAGCTAAGGAAAGACTTGGTATTTAAGTGTATCCATTGTGATCCACCTCTCTTTCCTGAGAACTTACCTGGTGTATTGTTCACGGACTACGGTCACTATTCCAGTATACAGTTACTATTTGCATGAAATAGTGGGAGCTATATTTGCTCAAAAGTTCGTGATAGAAGTAATGGCGGCAAAATTTGAGATTGAAAATTTTAACGAAAGAAATTTCTCACTGTGGAAATTGAAAATGAAGGCTATCTTAAGAAAAAATAATTGCTTGATGGCCATCAGCGATTTGCCAGTGGAAATCACAGATGACAACAAATGGAATGAAATGGACATGAATGCTATTGCAAATCTTCATCTGGCAGTTGCAAATGAGATATTGTCTAGCATAGAGGAGAAGAAAATAGCAAAGGAGATTTGGGATCATCTCACAAAATTATACGAGGCCAAGTCACTCCACATAAAATTTTTCTTAAGAGGAAATTGTACACCCTTCGGATGTCAAAATCTAATTCAGTGACGGAGCACATCAATATGATGAATACGCTACTTTCTCAACTCACATCATTAGGATATACAATAAATTCACAAGAACATGCTGACCTTCTACTTCAAAGTCTACCAGATTCATATGATCAACTCATCATTAATTTTACAAATAATATTCTTGCAGACTATCTAGTTTTTGATGATGTTGTAGCTGCTATTCTTGAAGAAGAAAATCGGCGCAAAAACAAGGAAGACAGATTAGTCAGTTCACAGCAAGTAGAGGCGTTAACAGTGATGAGAGGGAGATCAATGGAACGTGGCTCAAGTGGGAGCCAAAATCATGGTAAGTCTAAATCAAGAAGTAAGAAGAACATGAAGTGCTACCATTGTGGTAAGAAGGGTCACCTGAAGAAGGATTCCTGGAGTTTAAATAAAAATTCCAGTCCTCATGGAAATGTAGCATCTACCTCAAATGAAGGAGAAGCTTTGTGTTGTGAAGCAACGACGACTTTAGAAGGCAGAAAAAGATTTGCTGATGTATGGCTCATTGACTCTGGAGCCTTATTTCACATGACCTCTTAGAGAAAGTGGTTCCATCATTATGAACCCATCTTAGGAGGATCTGTGCACACGGTTAATAATCATGCCTTGAAGATTGTTGGTATTGGAACTATCAAGCTGAAGATGTATGATGGTACAATTCACACTATTCAAAACGTGTGACATGTCAAGGGCTCACAGAAGAATCTATTGTCTGAAGGACAGCTAGATGATCTTGGGTGTAGGATTGAAACCCATAATGCGATTAAGAAAATAATCCATGGCGCGCTTGTACTTATGAAAGGATAGAAAAAGGTTGCAAACTTGTATATAATGATGGGAGAGACTGTGCAAGAAGGAGAAGCATCAGTTGCTTCAAGTAATTTGAATGACAAATATACAATGATGTGGCATTACAAACTTGTGCATATGTCTAAACAAGGAATAAAAATTCTTATAGAGAAAAATCTACTTCCGGGATGCACAAAGGTGTCCTTACCCTTTAGTGAGCATTGTGTTACAAGTAAGCAGCATAGAATAAAATTTAACACATCAAATTCTAGAAGCAAGAAAGTTCTAGAATTGGTTCACTCTGATGTATGGCAAGCACTGGTTACGTACCTGGGAGGAGCAAAGTACTTTGTGTCCTTCATAGATGATTATTCCAGGAGAAGGGAAAGGGAGATGTGTTTTCAGTTTTCAAAGCATTCAAAGCGTGGGTAGAACTTGAATATGGGGAAAAGATCAAGTGTTTGAGGACAGATAATGGAGGACAATATACTAGCAATGAGTTTGCTGACTTTTGCAATCAAGAAAGCATTAAGAGACAGTTCACTACAGCATACACTCCTCAACAAAATGGAGTGGCAAAGCGGATGAATAGAACCCTATTAGAAAGAACAAGGGCCATGTTAAGAGCTACTAGTCTAGAAAAATTATTTTGGGCAGAAGCAGTCAACACCACCTGTTATGTGATCAATCGATCACCATCAACTGTAATTGAGTTGAAAACACCGATGGAGATGTGGATGGGAAAGCCTGCTGATTATTCAAACCTCCATGTATTTAGAAGTCCTATATACGTGATGTACAACACCTAAGAGACTACGAAGTTAGATCCAAAATCCAGAAAATTCATATTTCTGGGTTATGCTGATGGAGTAAAGGGGTATCACCTATGGGATCCCACTACCTATAAGGTTCTCACCAACAGGGATATGATATTTGTAGAAGGGAAGCTGCAGGAGAAAGGTGATAGTTGCAGTTCAAACAAATGACCAGAAACTACAATGGTACAGGTAGAAAAAGAGTCTGATTCAAAGGATTCTTCTGAAGTGATTCCAAAAATTGAGGAACGAGAACCAGTTGAGTCTGAAACTATAAAAGTTCGACGGTCAACTCGTGAAAGAAAAACACCAGCCTGGCAGTCTGATTATTTTGTGGAGAGCAATATTGCATACTGCCTTCTAACAGAGAAAGGGGAGCCATCAACTCTCCAAGAAGCAATGAATAGTTCAAATGCATCTCAATGGATGGTGGCAATGCAGGAGGAAATGGAAGCTCTTCATAAAAACAAGACCTGGGAGCTTATGCCATTACCACAAGGAAGAAAGCCTATTGGCAATAAATGGGTCTTCAAGATCAAACAAAATAGTGATGATCAAGTGGAGCGGTATCGTGTAAGACTAGTTGTAAAAGGGTATGCTCTGAGAGAAGGGATTGATTTTAATGAGATATTTTCCCTTGTGGTTCGACTTAATACAGTCCGAATAGTTCTGGAAATGTTTGTTACACTTGACCTACATTTAGAGTAGTTAAGTGTGAAAATTACATTTCTTCATGGAGATCTGGAAGAAGAAATATATATGCTCCAACCAGAAGGTTTTGAAGAAAAAGAAAAAGAGAACTTGGTTTGCAGGTTGAACAAATCTCTGTATGGTCTCAAACAGGCACCGAGGTGTTGGTATAAGAGATTTGATTCCTTCATCATGAGCCTTGGATACAACAGACTTAATGCAGACCCTTGTGCATATGTCAAGAGGTTTGGTGGAAATGATTTCATCATCTTATTATTGTATGTAGATGACATGTTGGTAGCAAGTCCCAACAAAGATCATGTCAAAGATTTGAAGGCTCAGTTGGCTAGGGAGTTTGAAATGAAGGACTTAGGACCTGCAAACAAGATTTTAGGGATGCAAATTCACCGAGACAAAAATAATAGGAAGATTTGGCCTTCTTAAAAGAATTATTTAAAGAAGATCTTGCGACACTTCAACATGCAAGATTGTAAGCCAATTTCTACCCCACTTCCTATTAATTTCAAGTTATCCTCTAAGATGAGTCCTAGCACTGAAGTAGAGAGGATGGAGATGTCTTGAGTACCGTATGCATCAACAGTGGGAAGTTTAATGTTTGCTATGATTTGTACAAGACCAGACATTGCATATGCAGTGGGACTGCTTAGTAGATACATGGCGAATCCTGGTAGAGAGCATTGGAATACTGTGAAAAGGGTCTTGAGATACATTAAGGGGACCTTAGATGTTGCATTATGTTATGGAGGATTAGACTTTACTGTCAGAGGGTATGTTGACTCAGATTATGCAGGTGATTTAGATAAAAGTAAATCCACTACAGGTTATGTGTTTATTTTTGCTGGAGGAGCAGTAAGCTAGGTTTCAAAATTACAGTCAGTTGTAGCTATATTAACAACAGAAGCAGAGTATATAGCAGCGACACAAGCCAGTAAAGAAGCAGTTTAGTTGAAAATGATAATGGAAGAACTCAAGCACAAATAGGAAAAGATTTCTTTGTTTTGTGATAGTCAGAGTGCCTTGCATCTTGTAAAGAATCCAGCGTTTCATTCAAAGACAAAGCACATTCGAGTTCAGTACCACTTCGTTCATGAGAAAGTGGAAGAAGGAACAGTGGATATGCAGAAAATTCATACGAAAGATAACCTAGGAGATTTTATGATAAAGGAGTCAATACTAATAAATTTGTTCGGTGTCGATCCTCTGGGGGCCTAGCAAAAACATGAGCAACAGGGAATGGCAAAGAAGAAAGAATAATATGAAGATTGATTGATCCTCAATCAAATTTTCAAGTGGGAGATTGTTGAAGTTACAATTCAAATATAGAGGCACTGAATTTGTGCCTCCATATTTGACAAATGAAACACAGCTTGCATTTTACAAGCTGTGTTCCATTTGGTTGGGAGCCTATATAAAGGCTCCCTCTCCCCCTTATTCTACCATCCCAAAATTCTCTAAGCAATTGAGAGAGTTTCTAAATTGAGAGAGTTTTTTTTAGTGTGAGAAAAATATTCAAGAGTTAAATAAAAATATTTAGTGTGTGTTTCTCCTATTTTCAAGAGAGGTTATTATTGTTATCTCCTTGTGATTTAGAGAGAAGGTTGTAATTCCTATTATTTCTCATAGTGAAATTCTTCTATCCTTGCCCGTGGTTTTTACCTTAATTTATTTGGGGTTTTCCACGTAAAATCTGTGTGTCAAAATTATTTTCATTATTTTCTCGAATTATTAGCTGCGTTCTTACTCTAATCCAGTCCTAATTTTTCAACACACACACATACATATATATATATATACACACACACACATACACGCACTCATACATACATAAAAATAATACATCTACACTATATTCCACTCGAGAAATCATGAAAATAATTTAAGATATTCAGAATTCATAACTCTTGTTCAAGTAGCCTACATGCATGAAAATAATTTTTTTTTAGCAACAAAGTGATATTATTGATTAATTTTATGCACAGTATTAAATCCATCTCCCTATATATAAATATTAGCCGTATATAATATTTTATTTAGACAGATTATTTGTTGTATATTTCAATTTTACTGACTTTTAAAGTAAACAATATCTTTAAATTTTACAAGTTTTACATTGTCAAAATTCAAATACAGAGAATAATTAACTAATCAGTAATTTGAATTTATTATATATGAATGTAGGCTAAAGCTATAATATGGCTTGCGAGTGGAGAAATGGAGGTAGCATCTCTTTTTTTGCATTCTCAACAATATAAACTTCGTGGTCTTTCCATAAAGAGATCTCTCCAAAGTTTCTTACAAAAAAGAAAGAAAAAGTTTCTTGCAAAAAAAGAAAGAAGAGGCCTTATGCAACCTCCCCATACTGCCAGTAACATAATGAATGACTCAAATTAACTCCCAATTGATTAATAATTTTAATTTTTTATCCAACCAATTAATGGTAATGCTATGTTTTTAGTATTGTCAAAATGTTTATTACTGCATGCACCCTGCAAATATAGAGGAATTATTAGTTGCACTGGATGCATTAAAAGATATTGTATCATATAGGCTTATAAATACATAGAATTCACCTCAGTTTATGAAAAATGAATCCCATATTTATGTGATAAGAGTATATTAAACCCTGTGTACTTGGTTTTTAAAAAAAAAAAAAAAACTGCATGGTTAATAACTTTTGCATGGCAGATATATCTGTTTATATCAAGGAGTATCCAATGCTTCATTAGTGGCATCACGTGACCCTTTTGAGTTTATTATATATTTGTATTTTAGAGCCTAGCTATATCAAAATCGATCAAGAAATTATTCAATGCACTAGCAACAATACTTGAAATATATTGAAATAAAAGAAAAAGAATTTTTTTTTTTTGTTTTTTTGCCAAAAAGAGTTAAACTTCATTCAATCAAGCAGAAACAATAGCATCTGAGTGCAAAATACATAGAAGCCTATAGGGTAGGATAGAAATCCAAGTAGGAGGGAAATAACCCCTAAGCTTTTGAGTGGCTATCCAATCTACTACACAATTAGTAGATCTTTTAACTCAAACAAAGGAAATACAATCAAAAATATTTTTAAGTTTAAGAATGACATATAAGAGAGCTCTAATCTCCTAAGGACCATCTTCCAACCCAGCATTGCAAGGTGAAAATTAGTTCTTTACAATCAAACTCAATAATGATGCTTTTAAAACTTGATTGTGCTGCTCGTAAAATGGCCAATGAAATAGCTTCAGTTTCTACTACTAATGCAGATCTTGCAAACTTCTTCATAGCCACCCCATCTACCATTTTAGCATCAAAGTTCCTTTAAATTACTGTCAATCCAGCCAATCCAAATTAACTATCATAACTAGCATTAGTATTTAGCTTGAATACTCTTGCAGTAGGTATAGACCATTTTGATAAATGGTGAGAAATGAGTGCCCTTGAAGAAGTATAGTGGGTTTGGTGGGCAACAAAATAATCTCCACAATATTTCAAAGCTTTGTCTAGTATAACCTTGAGATTAGGATTTTTCCTATTGAAAATGTATTAATTACGAAACTTCTATCTTGACCAACAAAAAATGATGGCAAGCTCCAGCACCCTCTGATCAACACCTTGCCCTGGAAGTTCCAAAATTCTTTTCCACCATTGAACAAAATTCTGAGTATAAGAAGGACTCAAACAAAAGCTTATTAGCGAAGCAAACCACGAAGCCTATAAGTGAGGGCAATGAAATAGCAAGTGGTCCAATGATTCCACTTCCAAGAGGCAAAGAGAGCAAGTCATGTCATCAATTACATTCCTCTTAAAAAGTTGTTATCTAGTAGCAAGGGAATTTAAACATGCTCTCTAAAGAAAAATACACACCTTATGCGGAATTAATAGCTTCCAATTTTGCTTCCAATTTGCATATGACAACAAATCTAAATTTATAGTGTTATGGCATTAGTAAGCATGATGATCAAAGACTTTTACCAATTTATGGTATGCCAACCTAACAATGAAAACTCCCCTTTTGTTATAATGCCAAATTCACTCATCATTAGTATCTACATCCGCTATTGGAATTCTGAGGATAGAATTGACTTCAGGAGGGGAAAATAGATTCCTTAGCAATGGCACATTCCACAAGTGATTTGGAAGAAAAAGATCTCTGACTCTATTAATCCCCATTTGAGCAAATGTTAGTGATTGGATTCTAAAATCCTTCATGTCTGGTATCTAAAGATCATCCCCTATCCGAATATATTACCCATTGGACACATTAAGACGTGCTCCAAGTTTCAAACCTCCTATGTAACAACCAGACTCCTCCAACCCAATGAACTATTACTTCTTATTTTTTGCTTCCTAAAAGTTGGAAAAAGGGAAATATTTTGTTTTAATGAGTCTTGCCCAAAGACAATTAGGATATTTGATAAGCCTCTAAGTTTGATTTGCTAAAAGAGCCAAATTGAAATCTTCCAACTTTCGAAACCCAGGCCTCCTGATGTTTTGGATTTTGTTGCTTGATCCTAAGGAACAAAAATTAAGCCCTTACAATCAATGTCCTTACCCCACTAAAAATTGGAAAAAACTATATTCATTTTCCTACAAGTACTCAGAGAAAGCTTGAAATATGACATCAAGTAAGAAGGAATTGCTATAAGTACTCATTGAATAATGATCCCACATCCTCCATATGACAGCAGCTTCCTTTTCTAATTACTAGCTTTCTGAAGCATTCGGTTCTCCATAAATTTGCAAGCTTCAATTTTAGACCACCCCTAATGTGAAGGAAGACCTAAATATGAGTTACTATTGGACATCTCTTTCATGCCAAAAATAGAGAAGAGTTCATTCTTTTTATCCTCAGGTATGTTCCTACTAAACACCATAGAAGATTTTTGAGTGTTAATCCACTATCCAGAAGCAATAGTATATTGGTGGAGAATGCTTTGGATAGATTCAATGTCGCTCTCCCAAAGAAGATTGTATCATCCATGAATAAAATACAACTAATGCTCGGACTCCTTTTTGAGATTTTGATGACATAAATAGCACCTGTACACATTGCTTCATCTAACATCAAAGACAAAGCATTAGAAACAAACAGGAATAAATAGGGAGATAACAGGTTGCCTTAACAAAAACTCCTTATAGGTTTAAATTGATTGATGAAAACGCCATTAATTTTAACTTTATAATATATCATAGTTATACATTAAAGGATAAATTGAATAAAACCTTCAACAAACCCCATTTTCTTTATCACAGCAACAAGAAAGCTCCCCTCGACCCAATTATATGCTTTGAGCATATCAAGCTTAACGGCACATTCATAGTGAACTTTAGCTAAAGACTTGTTCAATCTATAGATCAATTCATGCACAATTAGAACCTTGTCCTGTATAACACGGCTAGAAATAAAGGTAGCTTGGTTAAGATGTACTAACTTCCCCATAAGTGGCTTGAGTCTCATTGTTGTAATTTTAGATACAATCTTGTACAGGAAATTGCATAAAGAAATGGGTCTATACTGCAATATTTGAGTTGGAAATGGAACTTTTGGGATGAGGACAATAATGGTTGAATTCACCTCTTTTGGCATGACTCCTGAAATAAAGAAGTTAGACACTGCAGAAATAATTTCATGGCCAATGTGATTCCAATTTTTCTGATAAAACACACTTAGAAATCCATCAGGCCTAGGCGCCTTAAGCCTACTAAGTTGAAACCCTGCCTCCTTAATCTCCTAGTCTAAAATAGGAGCTAAAATATTTGAAATAATTTCTAGAGATATAAGCTCTCAAATATTTACCAAAACATTGTCTAACCCCTAGCTTCCTTCAGAAGAATCAAATTGGTTATAGAAATTGAAAATAAGCTCCTTAATGTTCTTCTCCCCCTTTACCCATTTTCCATTAGAATCTCAAAGGCGTAGAATGGCATTATATTGTTTTCTTTGTACAGTGGTAGCATGGAGAAAATGCATATTTTTATTTCCATCTTTGAGCCATTGTAAGTGTGACCATTGATACCAGAACTGCTCCACCATTTTGCAACACTAGTTCAATTCCTCCAACCATATTTTCTCTTGCATTTTATCACAGATAGACATTGGTTTAGCATGGAGGTTATCTATTCTCTTTTTCAAGATCTCAATTTTAACTTTAGAGTTGCCCACTTTAGATCTATGCCAATCTTTGAGAGATTTCGCACAAAAGGATAATTTGCAAGAGATGTTTAATAAATTAGATTCTTGCTAGTTGGAGCCCAAAGCACAACCAAAATCTGCCTCTACCAATAATGCTCAAGCCACTTATATTTAAACTAGAAGCCCACCTTCATTCTTTTAATGTGATGATCCAAGCCAAGTAATTTCTCATGAAACACCAAAGTCGAATTAAATAGGAGTCTCCAATTTGCATTACAAATCACCCTAAGCCTTATTGCAATACTATGATCCCCTTCTCTCTTATCATACCAGGTAAAGATATTACCTTTAAAACTAATGTCCATTAGCTCATAAGAATCAAGCTAGCTCTGGAAACGATGGATGGACCAATCATGTCTCAAATTTCCTCCATATTTCCCTGCCTAAATTAGAATATCATTAAAATCAACTCTGCATGCCCAAGCTTTGTCATCTGCAAGTTTAAGAGATTGCCAAAGCTTCATAATTGGTTCTCTTTTCTCCTTTCTAGGGTCTCCATAGACAAAGGAATGAAACCATTCCTGTTGTTTATCATGATGAACACAGTGGGCATGGATGACATGCTGATTTGATTCCAAAATTTCCACTTGTGTCAAATGAATCCATCACAGAAGCATACCTCCTGATTGGGAATTGGGATCCATATACTAGCTCTCTTTAAAATCAAATTTGGTTCTTAATTTTTCCAAATAAATAATAGTATTCCTAGTTTCTGAAATGAATACTATTTGGGGACTATTGCACTTTATAAGGTCCCTAAGGACCTAAACTATCAGTGGGCATCCCAACCCCTGACAGTTCCACAGCAGGAGATTCATGGTTAATAAGTGGCTTTACATGAGCCACCAGCACCATAGAAAAAGTCAAAAGAAATAAACTCTGCCTCCATATGATTTTCTGAATTTTCAAACCAATCATGCATATGCCTTTGGTCTTCATTTACCTAGGCTCCAATTTTAGTGATTTGAATTGAATAAGATTTTTTCCTGGCTTGATCTTTACGTCTAACTTTCTTAATTTTACCAATCTCTGCAGAGAAGCAATCTTTCATATTGGATTCCAAATTCATCACTTCCATAAAGGTCGTAGATGATTCCCCTACTTTTGCCCTAGCTTTATCATTTGAATGGAGGATAGAATAACTCATTGCTATCTCCTCTATAGTCTCTTTAATCTTTATAAAAGGGGGATCAACTTAAGTGATTTTAAAGTGGACATTCTAGTGGGGCTTTAATATAACTTGGCCTTTTCTTTTAAGAGAACTAATGGGCTTATTTAATGGCCTTCCAATTGAATAGGCTTGAGCTTGATTATTCATTTTTTAATAAGGGAGGAAAGTATTTTGAAAAGGCCACTATTAGGCTGGGCCTAAGTTATTAACTTCAAAAGATGTTGAGGCTCTATTAAAACCTAGGCTATTTAATGATAATTATTTTTATAGAACTAGTTCATTAAATGAACATCCTGCACCATGTCTCGATGAGATACTTTTGTCATGATCTTATCAGACATAGGGCTTAAAGTGAATTATTATGACAAGGTAGTCACTTTACTACATTGAACAACTTCACTCACTTACCTAGCATATTAACCTCACATCCATTATTGGACTCCTCAGAAATTGGGCATTGAGGGGTATCTCCATGCTTGCTATGAATGCTTCAGTCTTCTTTGTTTAGACTAGCCTTTCATAGTACCAAATTTGATGAATGCAAAGGCATATTAGAATCTTCTGTGCACACTAATGCCAAACTTGCTTTCTCCCCTCTTGCATATCTATATTTTATACCTTCATTGTGCCAAATTTATGCACCACATAATCTCCACTACAAGATACAGTGTTGTGCTACAATGCATATGACTTAGGGTTAAGATTGATTTGTGAAAATAACCTCTAGACACGAGAAGCTTCTTCTCCAGAGGGAGCTTCCATAGCTAGTACAGATTTTAATGCCTCAATCTCTATAATAGCCTTATAAACCTCATCTTCCTTATTAATGCATGATTACAGAGTGTGACAAATGATTCCATAAAGATAACAGATATCAGGTAATCTATCATAGCAAAATTTCACCAATTCATATTCATTGTCCCCCTATTTATTCCAAAATCCAAGAAGCAAAGGCTTCTCAACCTCAACTAATACTTATAGCCTCATAGTTGTTTTCCCGCTATGTTTTAGAACTCACTATCCATCTTTAGTAGGCCTTTGAATAATCCCCCAATTTTAATAGCATTATCTCTATTTATTTGATCAGAAGGAATTCATTTAATTTGAATCCAAAAGGGTGCACAAGAGAAATCCAGATGGTT
The DNA here is from genome assembly GCA_947687605.1 of Reutealis trisperma. Taxonomy (NCBI): domain Eukaryota; kingdom Viridiplantae; phylum Streptophyta; class Magnoliopsida; order Malpighiales; family Euphorbiaceae; genus Reutealis; species Reutealis trisperma. Next base: position 54,885 of record CANTUT010000231.1, on the reverse strand, counting down.
TATAAATAGTCTAAGAGGCCAGTCCTTTAATAGCAACAAGCTATTGTCTACCAAGCAAGGAACCTGAGAAGGACTGGGTTTTTATCCTCTTCACAATAAAATTTAAAAACAAAGATTTTCCCTGGTTCTTGCTTCACCTCAAAATCATCGCTTAACTTCCAAGACTTACTAAGAGAAGCTTTAACCACCAAAAGCTTTGGATTTTTGCTTCACCTCAAAATCATCGCTTAACTTCCAAGACTTACTAAGAGAAGCTTTAACCACCAAAAGCTTTGGATTTTTTACAAAAAATAACTTACCTGCAACCATGTTTTTTAAGGTTCTGTCTAGCTTAGATGATTCTGATGAGAGCCACAACATATGCTTCTAGCATTATCGCCATTAGGCTTTATCTATAATAGTTTGGATATCACAATCATGTTCTTCTTCTATATCCATATCTACCTGACACAACTACCTTTGATTAAAAAAGGACAAAATAAAGTTGCTAATAAGATGGAAAGAAGGACCAACGATACAAAGAAACTAGGGATAAGTCTATTAAAGATAGCAAGAGCACTAAATGTTATAGCACAAAAGATTGAGGAAAAATAATGGGTTTATATTGCTAAACTCACATCAAGTAGAAAGAAAACTCTATAAAATGAAGAGAGTTCTCTCTTTGGTGTTTCTTGACCTTTAGACAACTATAAGAAAAAAGAAATGAAGGAAGAAGTTAATATATAACCAATAACATGAATCCAACATAGAAAAAAAAATGTAACCAATGGCAGAGCCAGAATTTGGTGTTAATGGAGTTAAAATAAGATAGATAAATTAATAATTTACAATTTCTAAAAAAATTGTACAAATGGCCTCTCTTTTATATTTTCTTTTTCATTTTCAATATATTTATATCTCTAATTTTTGCTTAAATTTTCCCTAAAAGGATTTTTTATTTTAGTGAGAATCTCTACTTTTCCAACTCGTAAGTAAAATTTCTTGAGGCGGTCGAAGTTAATTGGTTCTCTAAACTCATTCCCATTAAATATAATAAAATCACTATATCTTTAGGCATAATCTTCTTAACTAAGTAACATCCTTCCCAATTCAGTCTAAATTTTTCCCGTTGATCCAGATAGGGCTGAGCATGGGATCAGAGATACTGAATCATAATGAAAATCTCCATAACAGAAAAATATCCATTGATCGTTTGACTTTCTCCAAATTGAACCATCCCAATTTTTTTTTAGTAATGTTTTAGAGATTAGTAGTTATCCATACCGAGAATTATATCGAATCATACCAAACTGTCTCAAACCAAATAACCAAAACTAAGACCAATTTAAAGGATTCTTTTACACACACACACACAGATATATATATATATATATATATATATATATATATATATATATATATATATATATATATATATATATATATATATATATATATATATATATATTTTGATAGATAAAAAAAGTAAAGATCTTTTCTAGTTTGAAAAACCTCTTGTAACTATTCTTTTTGACTCTAAACATTGAAATCGTCCATTTTGATATATAAAAAAAATGATCAATTTGAGAATACTATAAAAAAAGAAATGTCACAATATGTATTTTATATATGTCGAAGTGATGAAAAAGAAATAATATCTTTTACATATCCACTTAGTTTGTCAACTTTTTTGGAAATGATACAAGAGAAAATATCAATTTTCTATATATCTATATATATATATATATATAGAGAGAGAGAGAGAGAGAGAGAGAGAGAGAGTAACACAATGTCAACTTTTTTGGAAATGATACAAAAAAATGTCAATTTTCTATATATATATATATATATATATATATATATATATATATATATATATATATATATATATATATATATATATATATATATATATATAACACAATATATATATATATTGTGTTACTATATATATATATAGTAACACATTTAAGAAAATTCAATAATATATAAGTAAATTTTAATTATGCACTTTGTAATTTGATTTTTATTTTAACTTGATGAATTATAAATAATTCTCTTTAATTATGCACTATATAGTTTAATTTTTGTTTTTGTTATATGTACTGATTTAATTTTTGAAAATTTTAGGATTGTACGGTATGAAGATTTTTCTCCACAGTTTGGTTCTGAAGATCCCATTTTAGAAATCTCTAAAGTTCGACTTTGTTTTGGAGATTTTGAAATCTCTAGATTACTCCGAACTGTACTCAGCTTTAGATCCAAATGAGAAATCTTAACATATTTCAGAGCTACATCCCTTTAACCAAATTTTGGTGGACTTTCTTATTAAAATGGCATGTCAGCCTCTTCTTATAAAATTGATCTTAGAACACCACGTGTAATCTTCTACCATCCTATAATGCCAATCCCAAATAGCAGTCTTCTACCTATTGAGTTTCCAAGACATGAGATTCGAGAGCAACCTTTAGTGCCTGTACCTCAATTTTTCAATTGGCAAAACTACCACCATCCCATATACTAAAGAGTAAGGCATTGTACTAGTCATAGACTTAGTTGTACACTATACCATAAATGACCTACTGTAAATAAATTAAAAATGTTGCTATAAAAGTTTTGCTTTATATAGGATTGATTTTGATCTAATGCAATATTATGTCTAAACTATTGCATTAGACCTTGTAAAAAGTGAAAAATAAAAAATTAATACAACACTTTGTCAGAAGTGTTGCATTAGAGTGAACATAATGCAACACTTTGATAGAAATGTTATGTTATTCTGGCTAATGCAATACTTATAAAGTGTAGCGCTCTAGTAAAACAGGAAAAAAAAAATAGAAACACTTTTGAGGTATTGCACTGTTGAAAATAAGAAGAAAAAAAGTAATGCAACATTTTCAAAATAAAAACAACACAAAAATCAATAACTTTATATATTAGAACTACAAAATTTTAAATAAAACTAATCAATATATTTTGTAGCATTAAATTGCATAGATTTATATAAAACTATCACAACCTAATTTCTAGGCTATGAAAGTCCTAGAGTTTAGGAAAATATAAAGTCACCTAAACCCATAAAACCCTATTGAACTTATTATCATTTAGTATATTCCACTTTATAACTTGTCGTAAGATCAAAACCCTATTTACTCTTTATCATTTCCATTTACTTTAACCAGTCATTTATAATCAATGCACTTTAACACTATTTCATAACCATTGATTAGCATACCATTCTTAAGTATTAATAGATACTATCCATACATTCTTATCATAAATATGTATATATATAACAACTATTATCATTTGTTTACAATACTTCCAAACACATTACATTTTAATACTAAGCCTTCAGATACCATAGAGCTCTAGATCAATTATCCTCGAGATGACATGAGTAAACACAAAACATATCATTCTAGCAAAGCAAGTCCCAAGCGAAAAGCATAGCTCAAAATTTACCTTGCTAACTAATCACCCTAACCTAAAAAATTTTGAGCAATTATGGAATAAGACAAGCTCAGTGAGTACATAATAATATAACATAACATGAAGGCAATATAAGAGGTTATCACTTGGATCAGTTTAAGGTAGCAATGGAGTGATGTTAATCAAAATTGGACATATTGAACTTTAGAATGCATTTTAGCAAAAGTAATAATGTCTTAGAAGTGGAAAGCTTCTCACATATAAATATTAAAGAGTAGCGGTCTAAGCCTTGCTCACTCACATACATCACATTACGCAAAATTGATAAGGTCCAGCAATTAGGCGCTCCCCCCTAACAGAACTGTGAACCCTTAATTTTACATCCTTATCATCCAGCCGCAACTTGACACCTGCTAAGATTAGTGCGCTAAGCAGAGCCAGCATGGGGGTTAAGGAGGCAGCGCCCTTGGAGTAAAAAATAGACTTTTGGTCACATTAGTATGAGGATACTTAATTTTTTAGACATTGATACTTTTCCTATCCTAACCAAACCTTCTACATTTGACAATATTTTTCCAAAACTGACTGAATTTTCTCTCAGGCTGACTGCCCAGTTGTTCTAAAATTAATTTCAAACCTATCGATACTGACCAATAAGATTTCTGAACTCTATAACTCCCAAAAATTGACTTAAAAGTCTCAAAACTGATCTAAGACAACCAAAAATTAACCCAACAAAGACCTAGAAAAGTGAGCCAGCTGTCACATGGTGCTATTGTTAGACTGATGTGGTTTCCCATCAGTGACGGTACACAGCGGCTGTACAGAGCTGATGTAGAGCAGCATGCAGATTCGCATATGATCTTGTCCCCTTACCCAAGGTAAAATGCCCCCAATTTGATTTTTTTAGCATTTTTTTAGTCCTACCCTTTACGTCTTTTCACATTTTCACTTCCCAAATCACCTTTACCTCATTTTCCTATAAATAGTTCTTCCATTTCCTCATTTCAAGCACACCTGGAGTTAGAGTTGATAGCTATCCTCTAATTTCTCTCTTATTCTCCCTCCAACCACTCTCTAATTAATTAATTAATCTTTTTAATTAGTTAATTATCTCACCCTAACTAAGTTAATTAATCTTTTTAGTTAATTAAAACTCTTTTTTTAAGTTAATCACTCAATTAATTAATTAATTAATCTTTTTAATTAATTAATTAATCACCTTTTTCAAAATCAAATTAATCATTTTCCTTAATCCACCCTTCCTCCAAATTAATTAATTAATCTTTTTAATTAATTAATCCATCCATCTTTTTCATTATATTAATTAATTAATTAATCATTTTAATTAGTTCCCAATCAATTCAATCACCGATTCTGATAAAACAGAATTTCAGTCTAGTAAAACCCTCTGCCCTCCAAAAATAAAGGTATCAGCCTTTTCCTCTCACTCACAAACCCAAATCAAATCAATTAATCTAATCGACTCCTAAGCCCCTCCATTTAATCATGAAATGAACTATATGGGTTTTGATCCCCATTCAGTGGGATATATAGATACATTTGGAATCTAAATCTAAACCTCAAATCCAAATCTCAATCAATCTCCTTTCCCCTTTTTTTTTAATTAATGTAATTTTTGAATGTTTCATTTTAATTTTTTCATTGCACTCATACCATGCTCATGCGTTAATCATGATATTATAATTATCACATAATATTTGCCATTCATGAAATCAATTTTTCAAAGTCAAATTAAACTTAAGAGCCAAATCATGATTATTTAACCAAAAACCTAATCCTCGAGCTTAACCTAGTTTGAGGCTAGTGATTTTATCATTAGGTAAATTAATTAACTAAGATTGATGAATTGGAATCACAATTGGGTTTTTCCTTAATTTTCCCATTTAAAAATAAATTAGAGTGGTGATTCCCAAAATCATTTTCAAAATCAACCAAGTCGAACCTGAGAGTTCCATCGTGAGTCTAAGCTCGAATGAGCATCTCGTTCTCTCTAGCTGATTGGGTCAGTGCTTGAGCGAGACCTCACAGTTTGCCACTCCACTAGGGGCTAATTGCCACCTTTTTTCAATAAAAAGGAAAATAAGAGGATTACTATTTGTTTAAGGAAAAATTTTTCCAAAATAATCTCTATTTGGCTCATTAAGTATAATTTGACTTCATGCATCACTTTATATAATAAAGGCTCCTTGCCTAACCTTAGCTTTAGGAAAACTTTTAGATGGTGAGTAACATTGGCTCGATAACTCTCTTTAAGTATGTTAGGAGATAGCAAAAGCATTCCACCCCGCGATGAGTCACCAATCATTTTGGTGGTGCAACGAGCAATCAGTATCTTTGGACCCACGCGAGGCTCCTTCCTTCACATGTGGTTAGATATATCAATGCTCTAGTGGGACAGGGACCCTTAATCAAATCACCTTTCACCTTTTGCATCTAGTGGCCCTAACATTGACCCTAGGTTCCATGTACCGTAATAATGGAGACATTTATGCATATACCCATGAAACCTTTTTTGGCACACATAATGATATTGCCATGCATACATAACATGAGAAACTCGACAAGGTCAATTCACAAAATCCTAAACTGGTGGTCCATTACCCCAAAATACCTCATATACTCACCCTGTCAACATGTAAACCTGGTGACCAACCATGTGGAGAGAATTTTTTTCTCTACATACCTTTACATTCATGCCATTTTTTTTCACAATTCTATATTCTTACCTATATTTTTGTCTGTTTTTTGTTTCAAGGTACCAATGGCCAACATCTTCAGCTCTCTTGTCCAAGACACGATGAGATCCTTTTTTGCCAACCTCTTTAAGAAACAAAAGGAGACTTTCCAAGCCACACTCGCTAGCTCCCTTAAGACCTAAGCCAACACTTTCACCCATGCTCTCAATGCCCAGTCCACCACTTTCACTAGTGCTCTAAATTCTCAATGCCAATTCATCATCAATGAAGTCAAGGAAATGACCAATGCCACTGTTACTCTCCCTCCTGCTTATGTTGAGCCTGCATCTGCCTAAGCTAGGACTAGCCATGGCTACTTTTACTCCTCCCATTATCGATCTCACCAATAATGGGAAAGCACTTGAAACTCCAACCTCTCCTATCGTGGACTTGAACACAACCACTCCCTCCCCCACTGCGAATCCTTTTCAAAATGGAGATTTTTCTAGCTTTCCCAAAGCTAAAAAATTGATGGAAAAAATTGAAGTCATGGGGAGAACACTCAAAAACGTCAAAAAACATGAAAACATGATAGATGTCGACTCCTTAGCTCTCTTCCCAAATGCACGGGTTCTACCAAAATTTTAAATGCTGATTATAGACAAGTTTAATAGCACCACGTGTCCAAAAGTCACCTTAAGATGTATATAGGTGCCATGAGACCTTTTGGTATAGACGACGAGCTCCTTGCTCAGTTATTCCAATAGTCTTTGACTAGAGCTACTATTAAGTGGTTACTAGATCTCGACTATAATCATAAAAAGACTTGGGATGACATATGTAATGCATTTGTCAAGTAATGTCACTATAACATCAAGGTGGATGTCACCCATCGAGATATGAAAATCACCAAACAAAGGCTAAGAGAATCCTTCATCGCATTCTTTACAAGGTGGAGGATAAAAGCAGCTTAAATGATAAACCGCCCATCTAAAGTAGAGCAAATTGATATCATCGTCAAGAACCTACTCCCCTAATATCAGGCTCATCTGTAAATGCAGTGCCTCCCTAGCATTAAAGCTCTTATTGTCATTACCACTAAGATTAAGGATTTGATCCAAGCAAGAAAAGTCAAGGGTCAGTCCTCTGGTTTAATGTATCATAAGAATACTAACTACACCACCAATACCACTCAAAGAGAGGGGAAGTAAATGTTGTGTCTTGTCACCAACTAATGAAGTTAGAAATAAGGATGACTTTCTCTAAGCTGGGCATGCCCCTTAGCGTCGTTTACAGGAAAGCTTTAAAGGCTAATCTGGTTAAGCCCTTATAACCATGGCCTCCTCCAAACCCTTTGCCCAAGGGTTATAATGCTACTAGTACTGCAATTATCATCAAGGGCTGAGGCACAAAATTCAAGACCTCATTGATAGCAGAGACATCATTACTCCCAAACCTAAGGCCTAATATTACTACCAATCCTTTTTGAACCACTAAGCTCCTCCAACCATCTCAAGCCTCACTTGATAACCATTATCTTGAGAAGAGTGCCAATGCTGCTGTGCCCCTATCCAAGTCTTCTAAGTCTATGTCCGAGTCATTTGAGTCCGTGTCTAGGTCACCTAAGCTTGAGTTTGAGTCTAAATCTTTTGAGTCTATTTTCTATTAAATTTTTCTTTGAATTTGAGTCTATCAGGCCTTGTCCTTCTAAGTTTGTATTTCATCTTTTAGGCTTATCCTTAATGTACTAGTGATAGGACTTTTATCAATAATAAAAAGTTTGAACTTTCTGATTTGCTTTAATTTTTTCTGATTCATCTTTAAATGGGACATTTAAAAAAAAAGAACAAAAAAATGAAAAAGGCAAAAGGATTAATTAATTATGGCACAAAGGAAAAGAATCAAAAATCACATACATTGCATTTGCATAGCAATAGTAGGGAAGCTCATGAGCTATTTTATATAAGAATAAGACATGATAGGAATACTCCAAGCATCACAGTTTACAAGATCCTGACCTACAAGAAGCTTGTTAAGGAGAAGTTGCAGAGAATAAAGGTAGAATAGATCAAAATGTATCATGACCAACTGAATGCCATTAATGAAAAGAGAATTGATGCAAAATTCAGGGTCATCAATAGAGACTAGCCGAGCACTTCAACTGGAAGGTGAGAGACAAGGATTCGCAGGATGGCAATCTAGTTCTATGAGAAATCCAGGCCCTTATTCATGATCCAAGAGGAAGTTCAGACTGAACTGGGGTAGATAGTACATACTCAAAAAGATTCTATCTGACTGTCACATCCTAACCTTAGAGATATGACGGTCCTAGAACATAGGGAGACATAAGGTCACCCACGCCCGTATAACCCACTAACATATAACAATTATGCCTAGGATCTTACCAAACCTCTTACATTAACTCATTGAAAATGTTTAGATGAATACCATAATTGTGGAAGACTTAAGATAAATCATTACATATGAAATCCATAAGGAAAGTAATATATATTAAAAAGTATCAATCAACATTCTCGGAGCATCTAATGATAAGACTTCATAACAGTTGTATTATTGATAACTTGGACAAGGAATTCCCCAAGCGAAGTAGAATGCTTGAGCCATCACCTTGCCTCTTCACATTTGCTCACCTGGAACCATGCAAGGAAAAAGGGTGAGATAGATGATCTTAATGAGTAAACGAAAAGGCACATACATGGTTTATAACTCATGAATCAGGATGCAATTTAGCAAGGGTTCAATTTGGCAAGTTTGCAAAAATCACACTTATAACACATAGTGAGTGAAGGCTATTGCTCTATCACTCCAACACATAGAGGAGAGGTGGCCTTATACCAAATTCCAACTCCTATCACGTAGAAGGCGTGAAGCTGATCAGGCCCCACGGCTAGAACCGTCCCTTTCTAGCTGAGGTGGATAGACTGCCCCTATCCATCGGGTTAAGACCGTGTGCACAGGTTTCGATGATTACCCGCATCGACACGAGGATTCTACATAAAGGGTGAAAGGTACCATAGCTAGAGCTAATGGTAAACACAATTAACATTATCACATAAGGTAACAATAATATGTATTTCAATAACAATATTGGTTTAGCTTTCAAACAATGATACAATGAAAGTGTAGTTCCAGAAAGAATACAAGTTAGGGTGTTAATCACAAGAATTTCTCATTGGATAACAAAATAGTTTTGGACCAAATGTCTCTTGGCAACCCAAGCTTCACAAAGAAATCATATAGTAATTTTAAAAATGGAAAGAACTTGGGTTTTAAAGACCACAAAGGCTCACATAACATGTCATCACATATTTATAACATAACAAAATGTTACTTGCACATGTAACATGAACATAGTGTTTACTCACACTTGTCGAATGAATACAATGTTTACTCACCTTGGGGTTCCTTTGTTTCTAGTACATATAGTCCCTTTTGCACTTCTAAAGCTCCTCAAACTCTAACATAATATTTGATTTAATACTTAGTATTTATTTACTCATGATGCTCCTATCCCATAACTACCCATGTACATATAGCATACGCATTAGAATTCACTCATTGGTGTACTCATCAAATGCACATAACACGTTGACTTTGAAAGTCTTCCATACTTGGCCTTATAGGCTCTCATGAAAACACATTGCAATCACATTATTACCTTTTTAAGGTCCTCACAATATTATTACCTTAATATCAATTCACTTTAACAATTATCTTAGTTCACTTTACACTTCCATACATGTCATCTTAACAATTAACCTTTCAAGCATCATGCTTAACTCTTATGATCCCTTTCACTTCATTAACTCATAGCCATATGCTCATCATCAAGTCATCATAACATCTAGTTCCAAATTCCTCAATCACATTTGCATTTCTAATCGCAATATAAGGTTAAGATACCTTAAGTATACCAAAATGCATTTAAGCTTATCTAGGATCATACCTTTAATTAACATGCAATTTTATCATTTATTATACATTCATACAAGTCAATAATCATCAAAACACATTACATAAAATTTATAAACATTGGGACAAAAATGTTTATATAGGCCGAATGCTTCATCAAGGTAAAATCCAAATTCCTCTTCTTTTCGTACTTTCCGTCTATTTCAGAAATATGTAAAAACATGGTTTGAACCAAGATTTTTCATGTAAACATAACAAAAATCATTTTAGAACTTAAATTCCTAAGAATCGGCCACTATTGGTGTTATCAATATATAAAAATTCAACCTCTTGCATTATAGAACATAAAACCATAAGTTTTCTTATATTTGGTATTTTCCGGTCATTTCAGAAATATGCAAACAGGTTATTTAAACCATTATTTTTCATTCAATCATAGAAAATATTAGTTTAGAACACATTCCTTCATGAATCGGCAGCCATAAATAGGGTTTATACAAAAAATTTCCAAGTTCAAAGGCTTAGGTGAAAAATCATGAGTTTCCGCACTTTTCGCTCATTTCGTTCATTTCAGTGATAAGCAGACACATGATTGAAATCATTATTTTTCATCTAAACAAAACAAATATCATATTAGAATACTTATTCATACAAATTGGCAGCCATATGACCATGCAAGAATAAAATTTTCTAACTTCCAAGTTCTAACACAAAAACCTTGAATTCCTTTGTTTTTCAGAACTTTTCGGTCATCGCAGCAATATGCAAAAATATTATTTAATCCAATGTTTTTCATCAAAACAGATTAAAAATCAGTTTAGAATACAACCATGCACAAAATCCCCCCCCCCCCCCGGCGGACCTCTTATTATGTTTATGCATAAAAATTGTGATTTTAAGTTATAGAATTCACCTTTGGAGAAATCTTGCGGAAAGAATCGTGTTTTCGGTAGAAAATAAATTTTCTCTCCCAAAAATTCATTCAAATAGAATTGAATCTATAGAAATTAGTAATCAAATAGTTCAAAATAATTTTCCCATAATTTATTTCATAGAAATTAGTTTAGAAATCGAAAAAGAATAAAAACTTACGATTACGGTCACAAAATCGCGAAACAGTAAGGTGTTTTCAATATTTCGGTGGAGAGAAATATTTTGAGAGGCTTTTCTGCCAAAATACTGAAAGAATAAGAGAATGGCTGTTGGAAACCCTTGTTTGGCCGAAATTTAGAATAAATATTAGGGTTTAGGTAAAAATTCCACTAATACCCTTAATGAATTAGGCTACGAGGATTTTTGTGTAGTGGGCTTTTGGGTATTTGGGCTTTTCCTTTAAATTTTCAGCTGAATAAGATTTAAAATAAAAAGAATATTTTTCTTATTAATTCTGGAACATTTTCCTCAAAAATATTTATTTAAAAATATCCATAAAATTATTTTATGCTTAAAAATTGTCTTATGCATGAAAATTCATTTTATTTAAAATAAATTCTTTTATGCAAATGCACTTCATGTAAATCATTTATTTCACATTAGCAACACATATTATGCATATTAAAATTAATTTAATATGCCACATACTCATCAATCACCTAGATCACAAATTTTCACACAAGCACACACTTAACCTTATTAGTTCTAAATCAAGCAATTTATCACGAGAATTCCTAGGGTGGGTGTGGATTGTTACACTGACAGAGGCACCATCTTCACGGATGTGGAGGGAAGTGAATTCTCCCATCCTAATAACCCAGATCAGCTGAAATGATATATCATCTGAAGATGACATCTACATTTCATTTCTATTTTTCATGCATATGTAATCAAAATTACATGAACCTGATTCTCCCTAAAAGAAATAATTGACAGAAAAGTGATATAAGGGACACATAGGTAGCTTGACTCGGGTGCAATCCAAATCATAATACAAAATATTTTTTTGCATTACATTCTCATTATCATTATGCCTAGTACATTATTCACTTAATTCTTTTGGCTAAACAAAAAGAAAAAAGAAAAAAAAAAGAAGAAAAAAAGAAGAAGAAGAAAAGAATGCTCACTAAGCTAAAAACCCAAAAGGGCAGCTTAGGTAGAAATAGAGCATAAAAGATGTTTCACTTAAAGATGATCAAATTTTGCAAAATGCAAACTCAACATTTTGACATAAAAGATAATCCTTTTAATGTTTTTTATAGCTTATCCTATTTCGTATAGTCCTATCAACCTGTAATTATTTTAGATAAAAAGCAAAAAAGGTCATGCTTGAAATCATAGTCCAGTCAATCCTTCTCTACCTCTTGAGGTGCGCATCTCTTGTGTCTTGTCATAATCAGAGTTTGCCATAATCTCTTCAAATGGGCACACCCCTCCTCTAGATCTCTGTAGCTTCCTTTATCATAGCAGTAAAAGTACCAACAGAATTAGAATTACTCACTATAGTATTATTAAAAACCCTTTTTTGAGTATCAATAGTCTTGAAACTGTTCTAAAAAATCTTCTCTGCAAATCAAAAACTGTAGTACCCCTTTCTACCCTAACTGTAGCGGTCATTTTCAGAACCACCACTGTAGTATCATCTTGTCTTACTGCAATCACAATGTTCTTTGTCACTGCTACCATAGTTTGAGTCACTATTGTAACCTATGGTGTCGCACTCACAGTAGATCCCGAGTCTCCTTTAAAGATTAAGTGACCCCTTCTATTTATGTTGCAATCCTCTTGCTACTAGTGGCTTCTCCTACAATCTCTCATTCCTTAATTGCATCACCCTCTATTCCCCTTAGCAAGGTAGCTTGGTACTCTTTCTCAATAAGCCAAACTACCTTTATCAACCACCTATCATACCTCTCTGTGGTCCCAAGTGAAATCCTAAAATGAACAGTATGATAACTCCTCAGCCAACCATCCTTGATAGCTCTGGCAATGAGAGCTATGATCTACACAGACTTCAAGAAAGGAAAACTAGGGGCACATCTTGATTCTGCCTCACCTGCCTCAAGACCCTCATCTCCTAGTAGAAAGTCATTCAAACCAAACCCAACAAGTAAACCACTCGCACTCACGGCCCCTAGTCATGAGGGATCTAATCCCTTACCATTGACAGTGCTAAAAATATGTGCTACAGGGCCAAGCTATAAGTAACTATCCTATCCAATCTCTCACATAGTCTCAATAAGGAATGTGCAAACTAAAAAGCAGAGGTCACCATCAAAAAATGATCCATCAATTACACTTCTAAAATAACCCAAAACCTAAAACAGACATCCACAAAGAACCACCAATAGAAAAGGTAAGAATAGACAAATTTTTCTCACCTAGTGAACAACTGGCAAGACAATTCATCTCTCTAAATCCTAGACAAAGTAATCAAGACTCATCACAATTTTAACCGCAAAATGCCTCTGCTTTATCTACCACTCTGGCATCACCCCAATCTATAAACCCATATCTGACTCTCAAATAGAAAACCAAGGCCTTCGTCTTGAGCCTCTGTCCCTCTCATATCTCCCTGGTCACCAGGATTTCACTTGATCATCACTAACCACCATCTACCTGCAACATCTTAAGGCAGGTCCAAAACTCTCAAAAAATACAGAAAATGCCAAACTCCTTGAGAATGGACATAACTCCTTCTTAGCAGCATCAAAACAAAAAGCCTAGGCTACCAGATCCCAAAAAATGAAGCCCTAAAAAAAATGTCCATCTCCTCATAATGCCATCATAACAATTATTCCATACCAACCTAAGTTGAGTTCCTTAACCTTGTTGAGTTTTTCAATCCACAAATGCAGGTCTTCGCAGGACATAAAAGTTACATGAAAAATTGCATCCATAAAGCAAATGTGTAAATCCACACATCCATGCAATCATTCATTAAAGGCATCATCACAAAATCATCAATGGCATAAAAGTCAAGCAAAAGGTCCATGAATTCTGAAATATGCATGCATCATCTGTGCACCAGCACCTATGTAATCGTCTGCAATCATACACCATCATGCATAAGTTGAGCCAATAGCCTCACCAATATCTCTTAAAGCTAACAAATACCTTTTTGAATTTGACTGACACCTCCTAAAGCTGACCAATGCCTCTTTGGAGCTAAATGATACTTTTTCATATCTAATCAATGAAGTGTGACTACCAGAGTCCCTTTAATCCCAGTAAAGTTTCCTTTAAGCCTTTCGAAAGGCCCAACCCCTCACATTTAGAAGCCCAAGTTTCTTTAGTGCAACCAAAATCTTGTCAAAATCTCTTGAGCCAACTCGCCATAAGCCAAGGCTGTTCCTTTACTGAAATCCTTTTAGAATCTGTCAAGCCAACTCCCTATAAGCCAAGGCTCTCCTCCTATCAAAATCTTTTCAAAATCTCTTAAGCCGACTTGCCATAGGCCAAGGCTTTTCCTTGATCAAAACATTTTCAGAATCTGTTGAGCTTACTCACCATAGGCCAAGGCTCTCCCTTTACCAAAATCTTGTCAGAATCTCTCGAGCCGACTCACCACTAAATTATCTTGTCCAAAATTCTCTTCCACTCATAAACGTCTAGAAATAGTCATCTAGACATCTATGTGGTTCTTTTTCTATCTCTTTTATCCAAATCTATCAATTTTACAAATAAATATTTAGAAATGATTACCTAGACATTTATATAGTTCCACTTTCCACATCTTTTACCCAAAACCATCAATTCACCCAAAAATATCTAGCCACCAGCCTAAATATCCCTTTGGTCTATTTTTTCTCTTCCATTTATCAACCACATTTTCCATCCACAAATGTTTAGGAATGACTTCTTAAACATCCCTATGGTTCTTCTTACCATCTTCCTTTTTCAACCATATCTTTCACCTAAACATATCCAAACACTGACCTAGACATCACTTTGGTTTTTTATACCATCCCAAGTCTTAGGTTCAATATCATTAGAATTGCTTGACAGACAAGACAATTTTGATGAGGGGACAACTTTGAACCCTTAATTTTACACTCTCATCATCTAGCCATAGCTTGACACCTGCTAAGATTAGTGTGCTACGCAGAGCGAGCACGGCTAACTAACCAATTATTCTAAAATTAATTTCGAGCCTATCGATATTGACCGATAAGATTTTTAAACTCTATAACTCCTAAAAACTGACTTGAAAGTCTCAAAAACTGACCCGAGACACTCAAAAACTTATAAAAAAATGATCTAGAAAAGCAAGCCAACTGCCATGTGGCGCTGCGTCAAACTAACACAGCTCTACGTTAGAAAGATGCAGAGGCCACTCAGAACTAAAGCGGAGCCATGTTAGTTGGCATAGATCCACATCTGATCCTGTCCCCTTGCCCGAGTCAAAATGTCCAAAGTGCCCCTAATCTGATTTTTTTAGTATTTTTCAGCCCTACCCTTTACATCTTTTCACATTTTCACTTCCTAAATCACCCTTACCTCATTTTTCTATAAATAGTCCTTCCATTTTCCTCATTTCATACACACCTGGAGTTAGAGTTGATAGCTATCCTTTAATTCCTCTTCTCTTCTCCCTCTAATCACTCTCTAATTAATTAATTAATTTTTTTATTTATTAATTATCTTACCCTAACAAAGTTAATTAATCTTTTTAATTAACTAAAACTCTTTTTTAGTTAATCACTCAAATAATTAATTAATTAATCTTTTTAATTAATTAATTATTCACCTTTTCCAAAATCAAATTAATCATTTTCCTTAATCCACCCTTCCTCCAAATTAATTAATTAATCCATCTATCCTTTTCATCATATTAATTAGTTAATTAATCATTTTAATTGATTAATTAATCTCCTAATTAATCCAATCACCTGTCCCAATAAAATGAAATTTCAGTTAGGGAAAACCCTTTGCCCTCTAAAACAAAGGTATCATCCTTTTCCTCTCACTCACAAACCTAAATCAAATCAATCAATCTAATCGATCCTTAAACCCCTCCACTTAATCATAAAATGAACTGCGTGGGTTTTGATCCTCATTCAATGGGATACGTAAGCACATTTGAAATCTAAATCCAAATCTCAATCAATCTCCTTTCCTTTTTTTTTTAATTAATGTAATTTATGAATATTTCATTTTAATTTTTTCATTGCACTCATACCATGTTCATGCATTAATCATGATATTATAATTGTCATATAATATGTGTCATTCATGAAATCAATTTTTCAAAGTCAAATTAAACTTAAGAGCCAAATCGTGATTATTTAACCAAAAACCTAGTCCCCGAGCTCAACCTAGTTCGAGGCTAGTGATTTTATTCTTGGATAAATTAATCAACTAAATTAATGAATTGGAGTCACAATTGGGTTTTTTCTTAATTTTCCCATTTAAAAATAAATTAGTGTGGCTACTCCCAAAATCATTTTCAAAATCAACCAATCTAAATCTGAGTGTTCCATCGTGAGTCTAAACCTGAATGAGCATCATGATTCCCTCTAGCAAACTAGGCTGGTGCTCAGGCGAGGCCTTACGTGTACTCTTGCCCTACCTATGGGCTTATACCAAGTGCACAAGTTCTTATGTCTTTCCTCACATTAGAGAGGATTTTGCTTAATCATGGGAATCAATGTAAGAGATATTCAAGGTCTATATTAGGAATGCAATGGAAAATAGTTGGCATATCGATCATTCTCATCATTGTGTACAACATAGCACCAATGTAAGAAGCTCATCATGCTCAAATTATCATATAAGAAAGGTATTGAATTCAAAGGCTCAACAATCCATGGCAACACATGTTTAATGTCTCTCTAGGGTACGTATCAAAAAATGGTATTTTAAACAATGGGTTACAAATAACATGGCATAATTACATCATACAAGTACTCACCTTAAACTCATTTACTCCTATTGTTTGTTCATTCTTGATTAATTTAATGTCCTTCATAGTCTAGAGCAATTTCCTTGCCCTTGACTTGAAGTTCTACACCCATAATATTTCAATTACATATCAATTAGTAACAATGGTGTTACCAATTATATCTTATACTTGTTTTATTACTTCAACTTACATAGAGATGTATCAATAATGTTATATATATTCTTATACTTATTCTTGTTTCTAATCATTTCTAAGCTAAATTCCTCATTCAATTTCATGATTTCAGGTTTAAATCTCAAAATTCCCAAATTGTTCCATAAACCCTATAATTTGGGAAAAACTATTAATTTCCCTTTCAAACCTTAAATTAATCATAGATTCACCAAATTAACACTTAGGTAATCAATTCCCACTAATTATTTTGAGTTAATTCACTCTTATTCATATGAACCCTAACTTGTCTCACTTAGGTCAAATTTGGGAAAAACTTATAATTCCTCATCAAATCTTCAAATTAGTTGTAGAAATGTGAAATTAACATAACATAAAACATATATGACCACTCAATTATCGCAATCTAGTATCAGAACACCAAGTTCCTCTTTTAACTAAGTTTATGCCACTAGGATTTCCAAGTCTTAAATCAAGTTCCTAAAATTCATTTTAGCACTTCTAAATCATTTTTTTCATCTAAAATAACCATAAATGTATTCAATTAGAATTTAGAACACTTCTTTACCCATTTCCTAATGTTGACCAAATTTTACATATGGTGTATAAGAGATTTTATGCAACCAAAATTCTAAAATCAATCTTAGAACATAGAAAAGAGAAGATAAACATGATTCCTCACCTTAGTTAGATTTGATTTATGAAATTTCTTATTGCAATTAGTGTAGAGAGAATTTCTTTTCTTATTGCAAAACATTAGTGTGGAGATATGCAAAATGTTATTTCATAACATAAATTTGCTTATATATATAATAAGTTGGATGGTGACGATTTGATCAAACAAAATTCAATAGTTAAGATTTAATCACAATAGATGGTATGATTTGAACAAGTTGGATGGCTAGGATTTGCTCTACAATTGTGATGCTCATCATTTAGTATTAGAGTGCTCAAAATGAACCTAGACTTGTATGTAGGGAAGATAGAAATTCAATTTGCTTTAGGATTTGACTTAGGTCAATTTTTGTGGCTAGCTTGGTCAAATTTTGTGACTCTCTCTACAACATCATTTTGTTTGATTTTGGGCTAACTATACTAACATATAAGCTTGAGGTTACACCAATTATGGGCCTATGGGCTGGTCCACTATTGTTAATTTTGGGCCTTTAATGTCCAAAGGCCTAATAACAAGCCCAAGGCCCAACAACAAGCCCATTAACAACTTAGAAAATTTTTCTTTAAATTTCTTCCTTTCCTTTCACTTTAACTTTAAATTTGTGTTCTCTAACTTACTTATATACATCATTAGTTAACATGTGAATTCTATTTAATTCATTAGAGTACAATTATTCATAATGGAATCATAAACTAGGCTAACATTTCAAATGGTGCCTTAAAGTTTCTAACCGATTCTTTTTTATTTTTATACTATACTAACATTCAATAACCTTGTTCTCTAGTATCATTAGTAATTAGAATAAGCTATAAAATCTTTAGGTATTACAATATAGTTTTAATATTTGACTAGGATATTGCAAATTCCTTTTTCCTTCTTCTACATGACTTTAAGAAATTTCTCTATAACAATCCTTCTGCCATCTCTGCTTCTCTCATAGTTATTTCCTTTAACAACTTCGTCTTCTCTCATGTTTTTACCCTCAAAGTCTCAGTAAGTTAATTGGTTTTATGTGTGAGTTTTATAAAAGTTATTTATTTATTAATATTTCTTCTTTTTATAAAAAATTATTTGAGTTTTTTTTCAAATTATTATTCATTTACTTGTTTTTAAAAATATATATAATCATAATAATATATTAAAAATAGATAATATATTAAAAATAAAAAATAAAGGTAAAAATAAAAAATAATATTAAAAATATAATAATCTCTATCTCTGTCCCGCTCTCTGTTTCTATTTCTCACTCAATATTTGTACTCTCTCTCTTTCTCTCTTAAGATCACTCTCGTCTCTCATTTTCCATTTATCTACTTTGTCAATCCATCCATCCATTCTAGCAATTAGTGTCATTCTAGGTTAGATTCAATCCATAACTAGCAACCACCGTTTGACCATTCATTTCATCGGTATGTTTTCTGTGAAAGAATCTTGTCATTCACATGTGTCACTCATATCATCATTAGTTGTGGTCGCTCATGTCACCATTTGAGGAAGAAAAATAAGAAGAGGCTCCTAGATTTCTTTGTGTAGATAGATCGAAGGAGCTGCTAGGTTCGCCATTGGTGGGTTTCATTCTAGGTTTGCAATTTTTTTCATTTGTTTAATTATTAATTTAATTTTATATTTTTCATCAAATCTCTAGTTAGGTTTTAGGGAGTTTGGATGTCATTATCATACTCATTACTCATTTACTTTCACATTAATAAATATGTTGTCTTTCTAGGTTCCATTGGCATAAATGGAATACTAGTTACCTTGACTAACTAAAATGCGGTCTCATATTGAGCGACAAGCAAAGGAAAAGTGAAGGATATGGATGAGAAACAAATTGAACTAGAAAAACATATCTCATGCACTAAAGTATGTATATTCTTCTGATTTTTAATAGGTAAATCATTGTCTCACTATTTAAAAATCCATTTTTGTGAACAAGAAAGAGATTTGTGTCTCTTCTTTAATAGAGAAAAGCTACTTATTGCATTTAATTACTCTTTTGTCTTGTAGACTATATGGTTCCTTCTCTTTGATTTTCTTTCATCAATGACATGATCCATTTTTTAAGCTGTGACAATCCTCGGGCATAAGAAGACATAAAGTCACTTAAACCCATAAAACCCCCCCTTTAACTTATTATTTTTTACCATTTACTGTGTTGAACTTTATCTTAAGATCAGAACCCAATTGCCTTTCTAAAGGAATGGTGGAGCCAAAATGCAACAGAAGCAAGGTGGTAGAGTGAAATTTCAAATATTTTAAAATTTCACTTCACCCATTTTGGTCCAAACATCAATTCAAACAATTAATTAATTTGTGTGTAAAACATGTATGCATAGAAAGAAGAAGGAAGAGTAATCATATTACCTCTTGAAGGTTCCTTCTTTGTTCAACAAAGAGCTTCCTAAGTGGGAAGCCTCTAGATCATTCACACCTGGCTCACCTTCAGGTTTCCATATGGTTTCTTTGGTGTTCTTGAATCCCTCTCTTGGTGCCCAAATTAGTTTGAGATTTTCCCTGAAAAACCTTTAGGAAGTTAAGGTTTCTCTTTGATTTGTTTTGGATTAAACTCATTTTCAATTTGCAAGCATTTGTTCTTTCACAAAGAATAAAGAAAAGAAATGAAGATCAAAAGAAAAATTGAAGAAACTCTTTCTTCATCTTTTTTTTTTTTTTCTTTCTCTCAACTTCTCTTTTAAAAGCTTCAAAAATGAAAATAATGGTCACTCCTCCTTAGAAAATAAAAACTCATAGCTTTTATATTCATTCCAAGACTTAACCCTTAAGTCTTCACAAAGACAAAAAATACACTTTTAGCTCATCATTTGGTGAAAGGGCAAAAGTGAACTTTGCTTCTTCAAATGGTGAAATAACCATTTTATCCTTTAGGGCAAAATGGACATTTCCATTAGCTAAAAGATATAATTATAATTTTAACCTTAGTAAAAAATTCTCTAACTCCTAAACCCATCACATGATCTTATGAATAGTGAATATTCTCTAACCCCTAAATTACCTTTTTTTTCATATCACATATGGGCTTAGGCCACATCTCATGTGTTAAGGATTTTCACTAAGCTTAAAATTAAGTCTTTTATTTAGTCCAAATCAATTTTCAATTTAGTCTTTCTCATTTGCATCATATACAAATTAAAATTTAATTGAATAGAAACCTTTTAGATTTGACATCAGGACATGCTAGGGTCTTAGCAAATTTAATTACATGTTTAATCATTTTATCACTAATCAATTAATTAAATACTTTAATTAATTATTATGGTAAACTTTTTTTACTTGAAATCACTATTGGGTATGTGACTTTCTAGGTTCATGTCTAATTAGCAATGGAAATGAGAAAACATTTTTCTTTACTAATGTGAAATCCCCACTTCACACTTTGTCCCATAAGTCATTAGTGATAGCTAGCATTCCATATCATGACTACCTAATTAGAATTGAATGTTTATAGTTGATAACTTTAAATATCATATGGACCATCAATCATAAATTATCATGCACTAGAATCCCTTCATTAAAGATTCTAATCTTAGCTAGGGTAATGGTTTACGTTAAACCCTAATGTGCTGCAATTATATGTCCTTATCTCCATTCTAATTCTTGATGAGATTAGATTCCTACTAGAAACTCTTTCTAGTGAATCTGTCTATCCTGGCTAGGAGCTTTAGTTATCAAGAATAACCAGATAACATAGGATCTTAACCTCATTTACTTGAGATAATGAATTCTATCTTTATGATCACTTACCTTCATACATAACAAATTAGAACTATCACATGCCATATATCTGTACATAAATAGTATGTCTATGTAAGCAATAATAAATCCTAACCACTATGTATGAGATATAGTATCCCTCAAGTTAAAAGATTATATGCACTATTATGATCTAGATGATAAATAATTGACAAGTAGTAAAACCCTATATTATTTCACCTAACATCACAGTTTGACTATTCATCCTATAAATATCCACTTGTTTGCATCGACATCACATGTCAAGCAGTATGAGACTCACTGTCTCTATCATCATTCATATCACATACTAATTATAGAAAACAAATAGTGGTGGTCTTCCAGAATTAATGATGCCCAGTTGTTAATCCTATGACTATGAACATACTTAAAATATTTATACAAGAGCGATCTATCTCCCATATTCTCAACACTTGAGAATAGATCCTCTTACAAATACTTAAGGACTATATTCAATAATATGAAACCCTTTTCACATTATGAATATATATAGTATGCCATTAGAAATTAATATCTATAATTACATAAGTATTATATGGCTCCTAGGGCACATACTGCTATCACTTTCCTTATTGTCAGCTATTACTTTATCATTTTACATATTACCAAATGCTCATTTATACCTTTTTTATATTCATTACATTTAATTTCCCATTTTATATTTCATGTCATCATCCACATATCCATTACTAAATACACTGACATAATAATAATTACAGTCTGATTCACAATACATATAAATCCAATAATATATTAATGCTAAGCCTTTTGGTAACTATAAAGCTCTAAAACAACTGTCTTCAGAGTCACATAACCAAAATTTATAATACCCAAAATTAGCAGAGCAATTTCCAAGCGAAAGAACATAGCTTGGAATTTACCTTATTGACTCGTCAACCTAACCTAGAAAATTTAAACAACTAAGGAATGAGACAAAGCTCAGTAAGTACAAAATAATACAATATAAGGTGAGTATATGGATCATTATCAAGATAGACTCATTGTTACAATGGAGCGATATTAATTAAAGTTGTCATTATGAATCAATTCCTCATTTAAGATAAGAACAATATCTTTAGCAAAAATAATAATTTTTTTGAAGCGGTGTGCTTCCCACTTATAAATCAGTAAATTAGATAAGTGGTGGCTAGTGCTATGCTCACTCAAAAATATTAAATCATGTAGGATTGATAAAGTCTTATGGCTAGGCGTTCCTCCCTAGCAAAGGCTGGATACTCTTACCCTACCTATAGGCTTATACCAAGTGCACTAGGTCCAACACTTTACCCCACATCAGAACAGTATTTCTGCTTATCAATGGGTTATCAATAAAAGGACACATGTAAAATCCATATTAGGAATTCAATGGAAAATATAACTATATCAATGATTCTCATTGTTGATCATAATAGGGACCAATGTAGGTGGCTCACAATGGTCGAATGCCATACAAGAAAAGTATTATATTCTAATGATTCAAAAATTAATAGGCAACACATGTTCAATATCAATTTAGCTCAACTTTGTTAACACTTTTTATCTTGTCCATCGTAGTATTAACTTATTAATTTAAGGTTAAGACACACTATATACATACATATTATTAATTTTAACACTTTCCCTTAGTTGCTTTCCAAATGGCTAAATACATTCACTTAAGGAAAAATAATTCTTTTCCTCTCAATTTTACATTTCAACTTCATATTACTCAATTAGAATCAATTTAAATAATTTCCAATATTCAATGAAATTAATTCCACTTTCACCTTTCAACTCCATAAATAAACCTAATTCATTAATTTTTGGAAAAATTATTTCTATCAATTGAATTTTGAAATTAATATCGTACAAGTCACGTTACACCATTCTTAAGCTTAATTGCCCTTTCAATTTCATGAATTCAAGCTCAATTCTCAAAATTGCCAATTCCCCTAAACACTAGAATTTGGGAAAAACCATTAATTCCTCATCCAATCCTCAAATTGATCATAAATTCATCAAATTAATATTTAAACAATCAATTCCTATCAAACAATTGCAATTAGACCATTCTATTTCAGGAAAGCCTCAATTTTCCAACTTAGGGAAAATTTGGGAAAAACCTATAATTTTTTGTCTAATTCTCAAATTGACCATTAAATCATGAAATTAGTATGATAGAAAGTTCATATGGTTATTGTGAACCCTCAATTTTACACCTTCAGCATCCAACCGCAGTTTTAGCACTTGCTGAATTTAACACGTTGTGCAGAGCTATTACGGTGGTCCCGCTAACCGATTAGCAGGCGGGAGTTTGAGGGCAACGGCCTCGAAAGAAAATTTTTTAGCCTTCAATTACATTGCCACCAGACATCCAAAATTTCCAAACTTCATACCAACAACCAATATCTATAAAAAATTAAAAAAAAAAAACCAGTCAGCATGCTCACTGAGGCACCAATGGAGTCAGCTTCGGCCTGGGCAGCACCGTCGACCCTGCCGGTGGTGCCGCCCAGAGGCCCGGTGAGGCTGCCCAGGCCTCTGGTGGCACCGTCCAGACTGCTCACCTGTAGTCCCCAAAATATCCCCCAATTTGAATTTTCAGTTTTTTCCTAGCTCTACCCTTTTGGTCTTTTCACTTTTCCACTTCCTAAACTACCCTCACCCACTTTTTCTATAAATACCCTCCATCATCCTTCATTCCAACACATCTCTTGAATTAGTATTAATGGTTATCTACTAATTTCTCTCTTCTTCTCTCTCCAATCACTCTCTAATTAATTAATTAATCTTTTTAATTAATTAATTATCTCACCCTAACCAAGTTAATTAATCTTTTTAATTAACTAAAACTATTTTTTAAAATTAAAATTAATTAATTAATTAATCTTTTTAATTAATTAATTAATCACTTTTTTTCAAAATCAAATTAATCATTTTTCTTAATCCACCTTTCATCCAAATTAATTAATTAATCACTTTTTTCCAAAATCAAATTAATCATTTTTCTTAATCCACCTTTCATCCAAATTAATTAATTAATCCTTGTAATTAATTAATCACTTTTTTTCAAAATCAAATTAATCCTTTTTCTTAATCCACTTTTCATCCAAATTAATTAATTAATCTTTTTAATTAATGAATGCTTCTATCCTTTTCATCATATTAATTAGTTAATTAATCTTTTTAATTAATAAATTAATCTCCCAATCAATCCAATCACTCAGTCTCGATAAAATAGAATTTCAGTCCGGTAAAATCCTCCACCCACCAAAAGTCAAGGTATCAACCTTTTCCTCTCAAACTCAAATCAAATCAATCAATCTGATCAACTCCTAAATCTCTCCACTTAACCATGGAATGAACTATGTGGGTTTTGATCCCCATTCGATGGGGTACGTAGGCACATTTGGAATCTAAATCTGAACCTCAAATCCAAATCCCAATCAATCCCCTTCCCCTTCTTTTAATTAATTTGTGGATATATTTATTTTCACCATGCATTCATATTATGCCATATTCATGCATTTTCTTTAATATTATAAATGTCATTCATGAAATGTAATTTTCAAGTCAAATTAAATTTAAGAGCCAAATTTAGATTATTTAAACCAAAAACCTAGTCCTCAAATTTAACCTGGTTCGAGATTAGTGATTTTTATCCTTGGGTAAATTAATTGCAAAATTAATAATTGGAGTCAACTGGATTGTTCCTTAATTTTTCCCATTTAAAATAAATCAGGGTGGCGACTCCCAAAATCATTTTCAAAATCAACCAAATCTGAACCCGAGGGTTCCATCGTGAGTCTAAACCTGAATGAGCATCCCGATTCCCTCTAGCGGACTGGGCCGGTGCTCGGGCGAGGCCTCATAGTTGGCGACTCCACTAGGGACTGATTGCCACCTTTTTTCAATAAAAAGGAAAACAAGAGGATTACTATTTGGTTAAGAAAAAATTTTTCCAAAATAATCTCTATTTGGCTCATTAAGTATAATTTGACTTTCATACATCACTTTGCATAATAAAGGCTCATTGCCTAAACCTTAGCTTTAGGAAAACTTTTGGATGGCGAGTAGCATTGGGTCGACAACTCTCTTTGAGTATGTTGGGAGATAGCAAAAGCATTCCACCCTACGACGAATCCCTGATCATTTCAGTGGTGTAACGAGCAATCAGTACTGTTAGACCCACGCAATGCTCCTTACCTCATATGTGGTTAGGTATATTGATGCTCTAGTGGGATGGAGACCCTTAAATCAAACCACCCTTCACCCTTGTGCATATAGTCACCCTAGCCTTTGACCTTAGGTTCCATGTACCGTAATAATCAATACTCTTACATATTCATGAAACCTTTTTCAGCATCCATCACGCCATGATCATGCATACACAACATCAGAAGCTCAACAAGGTCAACCCTCAAAGATCCAAACCTATGGTCCATTACCCCAAAACACCTCACCTTGTCAATATGTAAACTCGATGACCAACTATATGAAAGGAATCTTTTTCCCAACACACCTTCACATTTATGTTTTTCCTTCATAACTCTATTTTCTTACCCATTTTTTCTGCCTATTTTCTATTTCAAGGTACCAATGGCCAATATCTTCAACTTCGATCAAGACGCCCTGAGCACTTTCTTCGCCAACCTCCTCAAGAAACAAGAGGAAACTTTTTAAGCTGTATTCACCACCGCTCTTCAGACCTAAGCTAAAACTTTCACCAATGCTCTCAATACCCAGTCTGCCACCTTTACTGATGCCCTCAACTCCCAATGCCAATCCATCATCAATGAGGTCAAGGAAATGACCAATGCCACTGTCACTCCCACTCCTGCTCGTGTTGAGCCTGCATCTGCCCAAGCTGGGACTAGCCATGCCCCTACTTTTACTCCTCCCATTATCAATCTCACCGATAAAGGGAAAGCACCTGAAACTCCAACCTCTACTATCATGGACTTAAACACAACCACTCCCTCTCCCACTACAAATCATTTTCAAAGTGGAGATTTCTTTAGCTTTCTCAAAACTAAGAAATTGACGAAAAAAGTTGAGGTCATAGAAAAAATGCTCAAGAATGTCAAAAAGCACAAGGACATGATAGATGTCAACTCTTTAGCTCTCTTCCCAAATGCGCGAGTTCCACCAAAATTTAAAATGCTAGTCATGGACAAGTTTAATGGCACCACGTGTCCAAAAACTCATCTCAAGATGTTTGTGGGTGCCATAAGACCTTTTGGCATGGACGACGAGCTCCTTGCTCAGTTGTTCCAACAGTCATTGACTGGAGCTGCTATTAAATGGTTACTAGATCTTGACAAAAATCACAAGAAGACTTGGGATGACATAAGTAATGCATTTGTCAAGCAATACCACTACAACATCGAGGTGGATGCCACCCGTTAAGATTTGGAAACCACTAAACAAGGGCCAAGAGAATCCTTCACCGCGTTCCTTACAAGATGGAGGACAAAAGTGGCTTAAATGGTGAACCGTCCATCTGAAATGGAGCAAATTGACATCATTGTCAAGAACCTCCTCCCCTAATATCAGGCTCATCTGCAAACACAGTATCTCCCTAACTTCAAAGCTCTCATTGCCACCGCCACCAAGATCGAGGATTTGATTCAATCAGGATAAATCAAGTATCACATGAATACCACAAACACCATCCAAAGAGAGGGAGAGGTAAATGTTGTGTCCTGTCACTAGCCGATGAATTTGGAAATAAGGAGAACTTTCTCTAACCTAGGCATGCCCCTTGGCATCATTTACAAGAAAGCCTTAGAGGCTAATCTTGTTAAGCCCTTGGAACCATGACCTCCTCCAAACCCCTTGCCTAAGGGTTACAATGCTAATGAGCACTGTGATTATCATCAAGGGCCAGGGCATAAAACTGATGCATGCAAGGTTCTGAAGCATAAAATTTAAGACCTCATTAACAGCGGAGATATCATTGCTCCAAAATCCAAAGTCTAACACCACCACCAATCCTTTTCTGAACCATTGAGACCATCTCAAGCTTCACCTGATAATTGGCACTTTGAGAAGAATTTCACCCTGCTGTGCACCTATCCAAGTCCTTCGAGTCCATGTCTGAGTCATTTGAGTCCTTGTATAAGTCACCTACATCAGGGTTTATGTCTGTTTCTATTAAGTCTCTCTTTGAATTTGAGTCTGTCAAGTCTTGTCCTTTTAAGTCTGTATTTGGCCTTCAAAGCTTATCCTATAATGTACTCATGATGGGACTCTTTTTTCAATAATAAAGTTTGAACTTTTTAATTTGCTTTAATTTTTTCTGATTCATCTTTAAATGGGATATCTTTAAAAAAACAAAAAAAATGAAAAATACAAAAAAAATGAAAAAGGCAAAAGGATCAACTAATTATGGCACAGAGGAAAAAAATAAAAAATAAAAAATAATATCATACATTGCATCTGCATGACAATAGTGAAAAAGATCATAAGCTATTATGCACAAAGACAAGGACATGACAGGGATACTCCAAGCATCACAATTTATAATATCTTGACCTATAAAAAGCCTGTCGAGAAGAAGCTGTGAAGAATGAAGACAAAATAGGAAGATCTTATCCGACAGAAGCACTATCTTCACAAATGTGGACGGAAGTGAATTCTCCCATTTTGGCAACTCGAATCAGCTGAAAAGATACACCATCCGAAGATGACATCTGCATTTCATTTCTATTTTTTATGCATATGTAATCAAAACTATGTGGACCTAATTTTCCCTAAAAGAAATAATCGATAGAAAAGTGATGTAAGGGATACGTAGGCAGCTTGATTCGGGTGCGGTCCAAATCATAATACAAAATATTTTGTTCGCATTGCATTCTCATTTTCTTTGTGCCTAGTACATCATTCACTTAATTCTTTTACCTAAAAAAAAAAAGGAAAGAATGCTCGCTAAGCTGAAAACCTAAAAGGTTGGCTTAGGTAGAAATTAGAGCAAAAATAAAAGATGTTTCATTTAGTGATGATCAAATCTTGCAAAATACAAACCCATCATAAAGGATAGCCCTTTCAATGTCATCTATAGCTTATCCTATTTTGTGTAGTCCTATCAACCTATAATTATTTCTAAAAAAAAAAGAAGGGGTCATGTCTGAAGTCATGGTCTAGCCAATCTTCCTCTACCTCATGAGATGCAAATCTCTCATGTCCTCATCAGAGTCAAAGTCTGTCACATTCTCCTTTTTTTGAGCCACCACTGCAATATGTGGTGTCGCACTTCTAGTAGATCCTCGAATCTCCTTTAAAGATTGAGTCAACCCTCTGTCTATATTGCAATCCTCGCTCCACTAATGGCTTCTCTTGCAGCCTATCCTTCATCAGCTATGTCACCCTCTATTCTCCTCAATAGAGCAGTATGGTACTCTCTCTTAATTAGCCAAATCACCTTTATTAACCACTTGTCATACCTCTCAGTGGTCCTAAATGAGATTCCAAAATAAATAGCATGATAACTCCTTAGCCAGTTATCACTTGATAGCTCTGGTGATGGAAGCTATGATCTGCATAGACTCCAAGAAAGAAAAGCTGGGGCCACATCTTGAGTCTGCCCCATTTGCCTTAAGACCTTTATCCCCTAGTGGAAACTCATTCAAACCAAGCCCAACAGGCAAACTACTCGACACCATGGCCCCCGGTCATGAGAGATCAAATCCTTTACAATTGGCAGTGCTAAAAATGTGTCCTCTAGGGGCAAGTTGCAAGCAACCATCCTATTTGATCTCTAACTGAGTATCAATAAACATGTCTAAGGTCCTCTGCTCAAAAATGATTCATCAGCCACGCTTTCGAGATAACCTAAAACCTGAAATAGACATCCACAAAGCATCTAAAGCAGAAAGGGTAAGAATAGATAAATTTTTCTCACCAGAGAATAACTGGCAAGACAGTTCATCTCTCTAAATCCTTAACATAGCAATTGAGGCTCATTAGTGTCTTCGCCAATACAGCTCTAACCACAAAATCCATAACTGACACTCAAACAGAAAATCAAGGCCCTCATGTTGAGCCTCTACACCCCTCATATCTCCCTGCTTACTAAAATCATGGAACTTCTCAATCACAGTGGACCATCACCAACCATCGTCAGGCTTGCAACATCCTGAGGCAAGTCAAAAACTCCTAAAAAATTTAAAAAAATGCCAGACTTTGAACTCGGGCACCACTAGGTTTGCCTTTGAGTAGTAGCCAAGCCATATTCCCTATCTCCTTGGAATAAGCATAACTCCTCCTCAGCAGCACCAAAACAAAAACCACGGGCCACCAGATTCCAAAATCTGAAGTAACCCCTCGAACTCCTCGTAATGCTACTATGGCAACTTTTCCATACTAACCCAAGTTGAGTTTCTCAACCTTATCAAGTTTTTCAGTCCAAAAATGCATGACTTCGCAAAACACAAAAGTCACATGAGAAATTGCATTTATAAAGCAAATGTGTGAATCCATCCTCATACATCCATGCAACCATTCATTACAGGCATCACCACAAATCATGTATGGCATAGAAGTCAAGCAAAAGGTCTATGAATTCTGAAACATGCATGCATCATCTGTGCACCAGCATCTATGCAATCATCTATAATCATACATCTTCATACATAAACTGAGCCAATAGCCTCATTGACATCTCCTTAAGCTGACCCATACTTCCTCTAAGTTGACCGATACCTCTTAAAGCTGACCAATACCTCTTTGAAGCTAAATGATACCTTTCTAGATCTAATCAACAAAGCATGACTTCCAAAGTCCTTCTACTCCTGACAAGATTCCTTCGAGCCTTCCAAAAGGCCCAACCCTTCACATTCAGAAGCCCAAATTTCTTTGGCACAACCAAAATCTTGAGCCGACTAGCCATAAGCTGAGGCTATTCCTTAAAATCTCATGAGCAGACTCGCCATAGGTCGAGGCTCTCTTTCACTAAATTATCTTGTCCAAAATCATCTTTACCTCTAGAATTAAGGCCAAACATATAGTTTTAATTGAGATTTACCCAAATCTCCTCTAGCATGAAGACCAAACAAATAGCCTTGATTGAGATTTACCCAAATCTTCTTTATATTAAGGCCAGACAAGTAGCCTTGATTGAGATTTATCCAAATCATCTTTACCTCTAACATTAAGGCTGGACAGATAGCATTGATTGAGATTCACCCAAATCATCATTACCTCTAGCATTAAGGCCAAACAGATAGTCTTGATTGAGATTTACCCAAATCTTCTTTGCCTCCAATATTAAGGCCGGACAGATAGCCTTGATTGAGATTTACATAAATCTTCTTTCCCTCCAACGTTAAGGCCGGATAGATAGCCTTGATTGAGATTCACTTCAGACATCCTTTGTCCTCCAATATTAAGGCCGGACAGATAGCCTTGATTAAAACTCACCAAACTTTATCTATCTCCAACATTAAGGCCGAACGGATAGCCTTGATTGAAATTCACTAAACCTTCTCTATCTCCAACATTAAGACCGGATAGATAGCCTTAATTGAGATTCGCCTCAAACATTCTTCATCTCCAGCATTAACGCCTAACAAATAGCCTTAATTAAAATTCACCAAGACCATTTTCGCAACCAACGTCAAGGTCAAATAGATAGCCATTGATAAAGCTTCATTTATCCTAGAGGTCCTTTTCCCAAAGGACATGACAAGAACACACAAGCCCAGAGTATGACATTATGCCTCTTCCCAACGTTCACTATCATCATAATCACCTTTTGTCCAAAGCCAATTTTGATGAGGGGACAACTGTGAACCCTCAATTTTACACCCTTAGCATCTAATCATAGCTTTAGCACTTGTTGAATTTAACATGTTACGCGGAGCTATTATGGTGGTCCCGCTAACCAGTTAGTGGGCAAGGGTTTGGGGGCAGCGCCCCCGAAAGAAAAAATTTTTACCCTTCAGTTACATTGCCAGTAGACATCCAAAATTCTCAAACTTCATACCAACAACCAATATCTAAAAAAGAAAAAAAGCTAGTCAGCATGCTCATCGAGGTGTCGTCGACCCTACCGAAGGGGCGCCGCCCGAGTCGCCGGCGGCGCCACCTAGACTGCCCGCTTGCAGTCCTCAAAATACCCTCCAATTTGATTTTTCAACTTTTTTCTAGCACTACCTTTTTGGTCTTTTCACTTTTCCACTTTCTAAACTACTCTCACCCACTTTTCCAATAAATACCCCCCTTCGTCCTTCATTCCAACACATCTCTTGAATTAGTATTGATGGTTATCTACTAATTCCTCTCTTCTTCTCTCTCCAATCACTCTCTAATTAATTAATTAATCTTTTTAATTAATTAATTATCTCACCCTAACCAAGTTAATTAATCTTTTTAATTAACTAAAACTCTTTTTTTAAATTAAAATTAATTAATTAATTAATCTTTTTAATTAATTAATTAATCACTTTTTTTCAAAATCAAATTAATCGTTTTTCTTAATCCACCTTTCATCCAAATTAATTAATTAATCCTTTTAATTAATTAATCACTTTTTTCCAAAATCAAATTAATTATTTTTCTTAATCCACCTTTCATCCAAATTAATTAATTAATCCTTTTAATTAATTAATCACTTTTTTCCAAAATCAAATTAATCTTTTTTCTTAATCCACTTTTCATCCAAATTAATTAATTAATCTTTTTAATTAATTAATCCTTCTATCCTTTTCATTATATTAATTAGTTAATTAATCTTTTTAATTAATAAATTAATCTCCCAATCAATCCAATCACCTGGTCTCGATAAAATGCAACTTCAGTCCGGTAAAACCCTCCACCCATCAAAAGTCAAGGTATCAGCCTTTTCCTCTCAAATCCAAATCAAATCAATCAATCTGATAAACTCCTAAACCTCTCCACTTAACCGTGGAATGAACTACGTGGGTTTTGATCCCTAATTTGATGGGGTACATAGGCACGTTTGGAATCTAAATTTGAACCTCAAATCCAAATCCCAATCAATCCCCTTTCCCCTCTTTTAATTAATTTGTGGATATGTTTATTTTCACCATGCATTCATATTATGCCATATTCATGCATTTTCTTTAATATTATAAATATCATTCATGAAATCTAATTTTCAAGTCAAATTAAACTTAAGAGTCAAATTTAGATTATTTAAAACTAAAAACCTAGTCCCCGAACTCAACTTGGTTCAAGATTAGTGATTTTTATCCTTGGGTAAATTAATTGCAAAATTAATAAATTGGAGTCAACTGGATTTTTCCTTAATTTTTCCCATTTAAAATAAATTAGGGTGGTGACTCCCAAAATCATTTTCAAAATAACTAAATCTGAACTCAAGGGTTCCATCGTGAGCCTAAACCCGAATGAGCATCCCGGTTCCCTTTAGCAGACTGAGCCAGTGCTCGGGTGAGGCTTCACAATTATTCAAACATCAAAAATACCCTTGAAGATACAAAATCCCCTTTTACATTAGTTCATGCTTCTTTGAATTATTTATGATGAACTAAACTTATTTATGCTTCCTTGAATTGTTTATGATGAACTAAGCTTAGTTAGACCAATTTGACACTTCCAAACCATTATTTCACATCCAAAATGAACATAAAAATTTCCAAATAAATTTTTGCACACTTCCTTTAAAAACTTAAGATCTAGGCCAAACCATGCTCTTGTGTTCCCTTAGATGAGCTTCATACTTTCTTTACTTATTTTCACTTGTTAACCTTTATGTTCCTATGTGCAAATTCCATATTCTATTAATCAATATGCAAAACAAATATTTAGTAGTTTTACTTTCCCTAGGCCAATCCATATAAGTGAAAGAAAAGAGAAGTTTTTGTAACTAAATCACCAATTACATGATTAGAACAAAGAAAAAAGGAGATGAGCATAATTTCTTAATTTAGAAAGCTTGGGTTTTGAATTCCTATGATGGAGGCTAAAATTTAGGGTGTATTTTCTCTAGGGATTGTGTTTTGTGTTAGGTTTCATAAAATAAAGAAATTATGCTCATCACATTGCTTATATATTAAAGTTGAATGGTGGTGATTAAATCTCACCCATTTCAATGGCTAGAATTTTATCAAGATGGATAGCCATCATTAAATTAAATTAGATGGCTAGGATCTTATCTATATGGATGGTGATTAGCATGTGTAGTGATGGTGTATATTTAGTAAAAATGAATGTAAACTTTGGTGTAAGAAAAGTGAAAATTCAAGTTGGAAAAGTATTTGACTTAGTAAAAAATGACGGCTTTCAAGCCAAATTTGATGGCTATTCACCCATTCACCATAGTTAACCTTAGGTAATTTTTTCTCAACATTAGTGAATTTTAATTTTTACCCCTTAGTGGGCCTTCATGGGCTAGCCATTTATGGGCTTAGGCTTTAAAGTCCAAAGGCTCATTAACAAATCCATATACGCATATTTCATACTTAATAACTTTTTCATTTCTTTACTTTCGATTTAACATATATATTTTTACTTTCTAATTTCATTACACACTTTAAATATTGCTAGATAAATTTTATTCACTTTATAGTGCATATTTACTAGCCTTTTAATAGCACTGTTTAAGTAAGTAAATCATATAGGCTCACTAGGTCAAACTAAGTTTGACTTCTATTTTACTATGGTAGTTTTGATTAAAATCAACTTCTTATATCACTATTATTATCTCTAATGACCTAAAAGAATTTCAGGTATTATATTTATGCCCATTCACTAGCACTTTACTATCACATTATAAGAAAATAACTAACTTAGTCACGTATAGTTAAACTCAGTTTAACTTTTGTTTTACTACTAAAATGTTTATCAAAATTGATTTATTGTTTCATTTATTATCACATTTTTCATTAAAATCACTTCTTATGATATTCTTATGGTTCTTAATATGCTACAAAAGCATTGGATAATATAGTACATGAACATTATAGTGTCACAATTTGAGCAGGTAAGTCACTTAGTCACATTGAATCTCTTCACTTAGTCACTTGAATCTCTTCCGATTTCAATTTTATTTCACCGTTACAATAGTCATTGAAATAGATCTTTTATGGCACCATTGCTCTAATGAGTTAGGAAAACTTTGGGTACTACATCAACTGAAAAAACATGGCTTGAATTGTTGACTAATTTCTTTCCTAGATTGGTGTTCTTAAAAAAGAGCTAGAATTTATCAAAAAACATAGAAAGCAAAACAAGAACAAGTGTGTCTCTGTACCTATCCTTGTAGTATCTTTGGCAAATAAAAGCATAAAAGATAAAGTATTACTATTTCCTTAAAAAGAGTTTATGAATGCACTTTCTAGTAGTCGCTGATGTCTTATATACACAATGCTTCTAGAAATTTAGATTGGATACATAAATGCTAGAAAGAGCACATTTAGTTGACTGGGCTAATGTTCTTACTAAAGATCATTTATTTGCAACCCTTGATTCGACCATAAGAAGGGTTCAGGCCAATTATTTAAGAGAGAGGGTATCCTGACGATATGCTTATGAATTATCTATCTTCTACACAATTGTGTACTTATAGAACTAATTTTAGTATAATAATAGATACATTTTCAAATTGTAGCATCTACATATGATAGTCTTAGGATGATATCCCTTTTTTTTCCAATTCTGTAGCTTTATAGAAATTGTGTACTAAAATTATTTCTCCACCAATTAGCTTGCTAGAATTGGTAATAACAAGAAATATTTGTGTCATTTGGTTGCTATCCAGATGAAGAAAGGGAATGAGT
Organism: Reutealis trisperma; assembly: GCA_947687605.1. Taxonomy (NCBI): domain Eukaryota; kingdom Viridiplantae; phylum Streptophyta; class Magnoliopsida; order Malpighiales; family Euphorbiaceae; genus Reutealis; species Reutealis trisperma. Next base: position 19,647 of record CANTUT010000231.1, on the reverse strand, counting down.
TTCTTCTCATGGATACTATTGGTTTCATCCAGAAGTTACTACCTAAGCTGATGAGCCCTTCACTACTTAGAGTCTTAATGTCACATCCCAACTTTAGAGATATGATGGTCCTAGAACACAGGGAAACATAAGGTTATCCACGTCCGTAGAACCTATCAACACATATACCAATCATGCCTAGGATCGTACCAAATCTCATACAATAACTCATTTAAAACATTATAAGAAAACCTTTAGTTGCAGAAGATAGTATTTAGACACTTCACGAATAATCCTTAAGGAAAATAATATTCATAATCCACCCCAAAAATTAAAGAAAGAACATCTCAAATAAATATCAAAATAAATATTCCCGGAGCATCTAATGACAACACTTCATATTATGGTATTATTAATGACTTTGACAAGGAATCCCCAAGTGAAATAGAATGCTTAAGCCATCACCTTGCCTCCTCACATTTGCTCACCTAGAAAAGCACAAGGAAAGAAAAAGGAGTGAGATAGATGATCTCAATGAGTAAATAATATAACACATACATTAACATATCTTCCTTTAAAAAGGAAACTCATAGCTTATTCACATAGTTCATGATTTTCAATTCATGAATCAAGTTGCAATTTAGCAAGTTTGCAGAAAACACACACATAACACCTAGTGAGTGAAGGCTATTGGTTTATCACTCGAACATATAGAAGAGAGGTGGCCTTATACCAAATTCCAACTCCTATCATATAGAAGGCTTGAAGCATATCAGACCTCATGGCTAGAATCACCCCTTTCTAGCTAAGGTGGATACACTACCCTTATCCATTGGGTTAAGACCGTGTGCACAGGTTTCGATGATTACCTGCACCGGCATGAGGACTTTTGCATAAAGGGTTAAAGGTACCATAGCCAAAGCTATTGGTATTCCCATATAACAATAACATTTAAGGTAACAATACCATATATCACAATAACAAGGGCAATTTAACTTTTGAGCAAAAGATACAAAAAAAATAGTATAGTTCCAGAAAGAGTATGAGTTAGGGCGATAATCACAAGGAATTATCATTGGATAAATACAAATGGTTTTTGGACTAATTGTCCTTTGGTAACCCAAACTTTACAAAGAAATCACTTAATCATATTTGAGGATAGGATGAACTTAGGTTTCAAGATCTCAAAGGCTCACATAACATGATATCACATATTTATAACATAATATAATGTTACTCACACTTGAAGTAAGTTATAGTGTTTACTCACACTGAAAGCAAGAATATAGAGTTTACTCACTTTATGGTTCTTTTGCTCCTAATTCACACAGCCCTTGGACTTTTAAGACTCCGCAAGCTCTATCATAATATTCAACTCGATACTTAGTATTTATTCAATCATGATGCTATCCTATCCCATAACTACCCCATGCACATATAACATTCACATACACTTAGAGTTGCACATATAAGTACACCTCATCACTTGCACATAACATTTTGACTTAAAAGTCTCGTACACTTAGCCTTTGTAGGCCCATATGAAAACATATCACAATCATGTCAATATCTTTCTAAGGTCATCATAATATTTTTATCTTCATATCAATTCATTTTAACAATCATCTTAGTATACTTACACATCTATACATGTCAACTTACCAAATAACCTTTCAAGTGTCATGCTTAACTCTTATGATCCATTCATTCAATCAATCACTTCATTAACTCAAGATCATTTATTCATTATCAAGTCATCATAACATCTATTTCCATATTTTCCAATCATATTCACATTCTAATCATAATATAAGGTTAAGATACCTTAAGTATACCAAAGTGCCTGTAGACTTGTCTAGGGTCATACCTTCAACTAACATGCAATTTTATCATTTACTACACATACATACATGTCAATAATCATCAAAATACATTGCATAAATTTTATAGACATTGGGATAAAAATCTCATGGCAGGCTGAATACATTATCAAGGGAAAAACTGAATTTTCTTACTTTTCGCACTTTCCGTCCATTATAGTAATATGTAAAAACATGGTTTGAACCATGATTTTTTATGCAATCAAAACAAAAATCATTTTAGAACATTAATCTACATGAATCAACAGCAATAGGTATGACATGTACATGAAAATTCCAATTTTAGGTTTTAGGATGCAAAACCATGAGTTTTCTTATTTTTTGTATTTTCCGGTCATTATAGTAATATGTAAATAGGTGGTTTAAACCATTATTTTTCATTCAATCATAGTAAATATCAGTTTAGAATATCTACATGTATGATTCAGCAGCCATTGATAATAATTATGCATGAAAATTCTAAAGTTTAAAACTTAGGGTGAAAATTATGAGTTTTCGCGTTTTTCGTTCATTACTGCGATAATCATTATTTTTCATTCAAACAAAACAAATATCATTAGAATCCATTCATATACAAATCAACAGCCACATATTTAAATAGTAATAGAATTTTCTAAGTTCTAAGTTCTAGCACAAAAACCATGAATTCTTTTATTTTCTGAAACTTTTCGATCATTATAGAAATATGCATAAATATAATTTAATCCAATGTTTTTATCAAAAAAACATCAAAAATCAGTTTAGAATGCAATGGTATAGAGATTTCCCTCCTTTAGTGATGTTTATGCATAAAAATTTCAATTTTGAGTTTCAAGATTCACCTTTGGAGAAATCGCATAGAGAGGTTCGGTAGAAAAATAGATTTTTCTCTCAAGAAATCACCTAGCCTGAATTTTATCAGTAAAAATCAGTAAATATTTAGTTCAAAATAATTTTCCCAAAATTAGTTTCATAAGAATCAAATAGCAAATTGAAAGGAAAAGAAAAAATTACGAAACAGTCGTGAATTCGGAAAGTTGAAACTGTTTTTGAGAATTTCGGTAGAGAGAAATATTTTGAGAGAGTTTTTCTATCAAAATATAGAAGAATAGAGTGATGGCTGCTGGAATATTAGGGCTGTCCAAAATTTGGTATTTTAAATGTAGGGTTTTGGGCAATTTCCACTAATACCCTTAATGAGCTAGGTTATGAGGGTTTTTGGGTAGTGGGCTTTTAGGTATTTGGGCTTTTTATTTAATTGAGGAGTTGATTATTGTTAATTAAAATAGAAATATTTTTTTATTATTTTTATTAAAATTTCCCCCAAAACATTTATTCAAAAATATTTTAAAATTACTCATAAAATTATTTTATGCTTAAAAGTTGCCTTTGTGCATGAAAATTCATTTTATTTAAATAAATTATTTTGTGCAAATGCAATTTATGTAAATCATTTATTTCACAAAAATAACACATATTATGCATATTAAAATTAATTTAACATACCACATACTCATCAAACATATAGAATATAATTTCCCATAAAGGCACACACTTAATCCTAATAGTTCTAAGTCAAGCAAATTGTCACAAAAATTTCTAGGGTAGGTGTGGATTGTTACATTCCACCCCTCCCCACTCCCTCCCCCCACCCCCCCCCCCCCCCCCCCAATTAAAAGAAATTCATCCTTGAATTTAAATACTTACCTAATCGCCCTTGAAAAGCTGAGGATGCTTCTACCGCATTTCCTCCTCGACTTCCCAAGTACAATCATTCACTCCATGATTCTGCCATTGGACCTTAATTATGGATATCTTCTCATTTCTTAACCTCTTCACCTGTTGCTCTACTATAGCTATTGGTGACTCCTCATAGAATAGCTGCTCATATAACGAAATGTCTAGAGCTGACACATACTTCCTTAACATAGAGATGTAAAACAATGGATGCACATATGCTATAGTTGGGGGCAGGGCAAGTCTACAAGATATTTCCCCAACCTTATCCAAGACTTATAAAGGACCAACAAAACGAGGTGATAACTTCCCCTTCTTGCCAAAACTCATGACACCATTCATTGGAGAAACCTTGAGGAACATGTGATCTCCCATAGCAAAATGGATGTCTTTTTTCTTAGGGTCCGCATAACTCTTTTGCCAACTGAAGGCCATGTTCAACTAATCTTGAATCAAGGGTACCTTCTCGGTGGTCTCCCTAAGTAACTTTGGCATTTTCGTATACTTGTCTCCAGGCTCAACCCAACAAACTAGTGAACGACATTTTCTTCCATACAACGCTTCATATGGTGCCATGCCAATAGACAAATGGTAGCTGTTGTTGTAGGTGAATTCAATCAAAGGTAAGTATCCTAACTACCACCAAAGTCCAAGACGCACATCTTTAGCATATCCTTGAGTGTCTGAATCGTCCTTTTAGACTGTCCATCTATTTGAGGGTGAAATGCAATATTGAAATCCAGTTGTGTCCCCAACACTTCTTGCAACTTCTGTCAGAACCTTAAGGTGAATTAAGTGCCTTGATCCGAGATGATGGAAATCAGCACTCTATGAAGTTTTACCATCTCATCCATATATAACCATGCATACTGAGCTGCAGAATATGTAGTTTTTTTACTCCCAGAAAATGAGCGGACTTTGTCAATCAATCTACTATGACCCATATAAAGTCATACCCTTTTGAGGTTCTAAGTAAACTAATGACAAAGTCCATAGTAATGCGCTCCCACTTCCATTCAGGTAATCAAATTTCTTACAGTAATCCTGAGGGTCGTTTATGCTCATACTTGACTTGTTGGCAACTCAAACAGGATGCTACAAACTTAGCCATATACTTCCTTAGTCCAGGCCACTAATAGTTAGCTTTCACATCATGGTACATCTTGGAAGTTCTAGGATGAGCATAGTAAGGTGTTTGATGAGCCTCCTTCAGTATCCTTTCTCTTAATCCATCCATATCAAGCATGCATACTTTATTTTTGCACTTTAAAATTCCATTGACTACTTCAAACTCAAAGTTCTTCCCTTCTTTCATCTCATCCTTCAACTTTACCATGTGTGGGTCCTTATCTTGTGAATCATTTATTTCTTCCATTAGCTTAGAACTCACATGAAAATGGGCCACTAAAATTCTCGATCCTCCAATCTCCAGCTTCAAGCCTTGGCTAAGCAACTCCTTTAATTCCTTCATGATCGGTCTCTTTTAAACATCCAAATGGGCTAGGCTTCCCATCGATTTCTGACTCAAAGCATCCACTACCACATTCGCCTTCCCGAAATGGTAGAGAATCTGATAGTCATAGTCCTTCAATAGTTCAATCCATCTCTTTGGCCTCAGGTTGAGGTCTTTTTAGCTTAAGATGTACTGAAGACTCTTATGATTTGTATAAATCTCACACTTCGTTCCATACATGTAATGTCTCTAGATCTTTAGTGCGAATACTACGACCGCTAATTCTAAATCGTGAGTAGGATAATTCACTTCATGCTTCTTAAGCTATTGTGATGCATAAGCAATGACTTTCCCATTCTGCATTAAGACACATCTAAGTCCTACTCGCAAGGCATCGCAATAGATAGTGAATCCTTCCTCTCCTTCGGGTAACGCTAAAACTAGGGCCAATATCAAGCATTTCTTTAGCTTCTGAAAGCTCTCCTCACAAGACTCTCCCCAAATAAACTTAACTTGCTTTCTAGTCAACTTGGTCAAAGGGGCTGCTATCTTAGAAAAGTCTTATATGAATCTGCGATAATACCCAACCATGCTTAAGAAACTCCATACTTCTGAAACCATTGTGGGCCTTGGCCAATTTACTACTGCTTCAACTTTCTTAGGGTCAACTTGAATCTCTTCTTTACTTACTATATGTCCAAGAAAGTTGACAGACTCCATCCAAAACTCATACTTAGATAGCTTAGGTAAAGCTAATGATCACGTAGTATTTACAACACGATCCTCAAATGTTCTTCATGCTCTTTTTTACTCTTAGAGTAAATCAAGATGTCATTAATGAGCACTATCATGAACTTGTCAAGGAATGGCCTGAATACTTGATTCATCAAATCCATGAAATTAGCAGGAGCATTCATCAGACCGAATGGCAAAATCGTGAACTCGTAATGTTCGTATCTAGTACGGAAGGCAGTCTTGCAAATGTCTTCTCCTCGGATCTTTTGCTGATGATAACCGAACCTTAAATCGATCTTGGAGAAGTGACTAACTCCTTGCAATTGATTGAAAAGATCATCGATCCTTAGCAAAGGATACTTATTCTTCATAGTGACTTTATTAAGCTGGCGATAGTTGATGCACATCCCGAACAAGCCATTCTTTTTCTTTTTGAACAACACTAGAGTGCCCCATGATGAGCTACTCGGTCAGATAAAACCCTTATCGAGTAAATTATGCAATTGCGTCTTTAATTCTTTCATCTCTATTGGTGCCATATGATATGGCGGTATCGATATTTGTTGTGTACCAAGTAGCAGTTCAATGTTGAACTCAATCTCACTGTTAAGTGGTAATCCAGGTAAATCTTTTGGGAACATGTCTATGAATTCCTCCACCACTGAAATGGTTTCATCTCGAATGACGGCCTCCTTGTCAGTATCGATTACATAGGCTAAGTACGCTGGGCATCCTTTCCTTAACATCCTTCTTACTTCTAAGGCCGACATCAAGTTCAAAGGATTCTCATTCCTATCCCCTTGATACACAAACTCCTTTGCATCCTTGGTTCAAAACTCGATAAGTTTCTTTCTACAGTCAATACGAGCTCTATGCTTGTATAACCAGTCCATCCCTAATATCACATCAAATTCTAGTATCTCTAATTCTAGCAATTCTATAGGAAGTTTTTGTCCATTAATGTCTACTTCACAACCCTTATACCTATACTTTACTTCCATTACCTCCCCTAAAGGAGTTGATACTACTAAAGGTTCACTTATTAATTCCTTACTTCTACCCAGACTCTTAGCAAAATAAGGTGACACAAAAGAATGGGTAGTACTAGAATCAATCAAACATTTTGCACTAGAATTGTCGATGGGGATGATACCTGTGATGATTCTGTGTGAATCATGAGCCTCTTGCTAGTTTAAGGCAAAGACTTGACCTTTGCCCTTATTCTCCATTGTTGGTGCATTCCCAACCGCTGGCCCCTTATCCTTAGCTCCTTGCCTTTACGATTGGAATGGTTTAGATTATGGACATACTATGGTCCCATTCCCTTGACGCCTCATCTGAAGGCAGTTCTTAATGAAGTGTCCCATTTACTCATACTTAAGGCACGCACCAATATCTTTTCAGCAAATTCTGGGATGCTTCTTCCCATATTTCCCATAAATGGCGAGTTCTTGCTTGGCTTGGCCATTCTGTGGTCCAAGTGTTGAAGATTCATTCCTTAGGCCTCCTCCTCCTTTATGCTATCCTCCATGACCTTTATTCCTATGCTTTCCCTTCAGGTCTCATTCAGCTCTCTCCGCCTTGTACCTCTTCTCCATTATCTTGGCCTTGTCTATTAACTTGGCCAAGGTTGGAAATTTCATTGCTGCCAATGAGTTGAATAGAGGTGTGAATCCTTTTAAGAAGCGATTGATGTAGCTAGCTTCTGTAGGAATGATATTGACAGCAAATCAGCTAAGTCGATTGAATCCCTTGGTGTAATCCGATACCATCATTCTAAGTTTCTGCTTCAACTGCTCGAATTACAACGCCCTATCTTGCCTTTTGTAACTGCTCCATCACTTCTTATTTGAACTCTACCCACGTGGGTGGGTCTGCCCTATAAAGTCACCCCTCCACATTTCTCTCATACCAGTACCAAGCCTCCTTCTTGAGTTAGAGTCCTACCAACTCTATTACTCAAGCATCCGAGCAAGACAATTGTCGAACTAGCTTGTCCATCTCATCTAAGAATTCATTTGGGTCGTCACCCTCCTCACCACAGAAGGTAGGCGGTTGCAACTTCTTAAATTTTGCTACGGTCACCCCTTTTTCAAGTAATTGCTTTCTCTCTCTTCAAGCAGGTGCCACTAACATAGGCTGCTAAACTCCATTCCTTTCTTGAGTTGGCAGCGCATCCCACCTTGAGCTTGCAACTCATCCAATTCCTTAGGCAAGTCTCTCATTTCCTTGCACATAGTGTGCACCCCTTACGAAGATCCTTGCTCACTAGAGCCTATAGTCAATGCCCTAGAGTTAGATCTTTCTCTTGATAGTACAAGTGTAGAGGTAACATTCGATGCAGTGTTCAATACGACATCATTACTTACCCTGACAAGCTAGGCAGTTATATGAACCTTCTTTTTGGGAGACATTCTACTTATCACAATAAGGGAATTTAGTACTAATCCCCTATTCTAACCCAATTAACCCCCCTATTGTACTAGCATAATCATCATGCATTTATCACATCACATCACTAAGCACATATCATATATCACAATTGCATAGTATATATCTTATAGTATAAAATAACCTTCTATCATGGTAAATCAATCATATCTTAGCAGCAAAGAAATCATTTCCTACTAAGCAATTAAGTAGTCAAATAATATATCATTCATATCATATAAAGTACTATGCCGTTATGTCGATTATCACTAATTACTCATCCTAGCTTTTCGCATGTCTGCCACCAAGGCAATCAAGAACGACATGGCCACTACTGCCACATCAATAACAAAGAAGATCTCCATCCTGATGATGACTAGTCAAAGACCAAGACCTCGCCGGCGAGTAGTCTCCCCCATGCTCAACAATCCCTGTCTTAAGCTACTCCATATCCTCTCTCAAGGTCTGAACCAAAAGCCTAAGATGTCGATTTTCCTCCTTTAAATAAGAGTAATCATCTTCCAATTTATGGATCTTACTATAGACCCAATCAAGATCTAGGCACTCCTCAGGGTCCTCCTCTTCATTAGGGGTCTCCTCCTTCGCAAGGCGAATCACAGACACGACTTTCTCAAACATCTTTGGCCAAGTCCTCTTGCAAGTCACACGGGGTGCTCTGGGTCACAGTCCTCGAGCAAGGGTAATCTTTTTTGTCATCCGTCGAAATAATCATAAGGAAAGAAAACAAAACAAGGATTACTAAACCTACAAGGATTTCGTGGAACTATACTAGTAATAGATTGCAAATGACATGACAGGAATTTCTATGCTCCAGGATTTCACTTAATTAACTCGATACATAGACAAGTCTAAACTAGACTTTTAAAATAAAACTACAGCTCTGATACCAACTTGACATTGGCCAAATGGCAACAAAGAAAAACCTATAGCTCTGATACTAACTTTGTCACATCCCAACTTTAAAGATATGATGGTCCTAGAATATAGGGAGACATAAGATCACCCACACCCGTAGAACCCATTGACACATATACCAATTATGACTAGGATCATACCAAACCTCATACAATAACTCATTTAAAACATTATAAGAAAACCTTTAGTTGCGGAAGACAGTATTTAGACACTTCACGAATAATCCTTAAGGAAAATAATATTCATAATCCACTCCAAAACTTTAGGAAAGAACATCTCAAATAAATATCAAAATAAATATTCCTGGAGCATCTAATGACAACACTTCATAACATGGTATTATTAATGACTTTGACAAGGAATCCCCAAGTGAAGTAGAATGCTTGAGCCATCACCTTGCCTCCTCACATTTGCTCTCCTAGAACCACACAACGAAAGAAAAAGGGATGAGATATATGAGCTCAATGAGTAAACAATATAACACATACATTAACATATCTTCCTTTAAAAAGGAAACTCATAGCTTATTCACATATTTCATGATTTTCAATTCATAAATCAAGTTGCAATTTAGCAAGGGTTTAATTTAGTAAGTTTGCAGAAATTACACACATAACACATAGTGAGTGAAGGATGTTACTCTATCACTTGAACACATAGAAGAGAGGTGGCCTTATACCAAATTCCAACTCCTATCACATATAAAGTGTGAAGCTAATCAGGCCCCATGACTAAAACCGCCCCTTTTTAGTTGAGGTGGATACACTACCCTTATCTATTAGGTTAAGATCATATGCATAGGTTCCGATAATTACCGGCACCAGCACGAGGACTTCTGTATAAAGGGTTAAAGGTACCATAGCTAAAGCTATTAGTATTCGCATATAACAATAACATTTAAAGTAACAATAACATGTATCACAATAATAATGGCAATTTAATTTTTGAGCAAAAGACACAAAAAAAAAAAGATAGTTCCAGAAAGAGTATAAGTTAGGGCGATAATCATAAGTAATTATCATTGGATAAACACAAATGATTTTTGGACCAATTGTCCTTTGGAAATCCAAGTTTTACAAAGAAATCACTTAATCATATTTGAGGATAGGATGAACTTGGGTTTCAAGATCTCAAAGGCTCACATAACATGAGATCATATATTTGTAACATAACATAATGTTACTCACACTTGAAGTAAGATTACAGTGTTTACTCACACTGGAAGCAAGAATATAGAGTTTACTCACCTTGTGGTTCCTTTACTTCTAATTCATGTAGCCCTTGGACTTCTAAGACTCCTCAAGCTTTATCATAATATTTAATTCGATACTTGGTATTTATTCAATCATGATGCTATCCTATCCCATAACTACTCCATGCACATATAACATTCACATATACTTAGAGTTGCACATATAAGTGCACCTCATCACTTGCACATAACATTTTGACTTAAAAGTCTCGTACACTTAGCCTTTATATGCCCATATGAAAACACATCGCAATCATGTCAATATCTTTCTAAGGTCATCATAATATCATTATCTTAATATCAATTCATTTTAACAATCATCTTAGTATACTTAACACATCCATACATGTCAACTTAATAAATAACCTTTCAAGTGTCATACTTAACTCTTATGATCCATTCATTCAATCAATGACTTCATCAACTCAAGACCATTTATTCATTATCAAGTCATCATAACATCTATTTCCAAATTTCCTAATCAAATTCACATTCTAATCACAATAAAAGGTTAAGATACCTTAAGTATAGCAAAGTGCCTCTGGGCTTGTGTAGGGTCATACCTTCAACTAACATGCAATTTTATCATTTACTACACATATACACATGTCAATAATGATCAAAATACATTGTATAAAAATTATAGATATTGGGATAAAAATCTCATGGTAGGCCGAATACATTATCAAGGGAAAAACTGAATTTTGCTTACTTTTCGCACTTTTCGTTTATTACAATAATATGTAAAAATATGGTTTGAACCAAGATTTTTCATGTAATCAAAACAAAAACCATTTTAGAATATTAATCTACATGAATCAGCAGCAATAAGTGTGACATGTAAATGAAAATTCCAATTTTAGGTTTTAGGATGCAAAACCATGAGTTTTCTTATTTTTGGTATTTTTCAGTCATTACAGTAATATGTAAATAGGTAGTTTAAACCATTATTTTTCATTCAATCATAGCAAATATCAATTTAGAATATCTACATGTTTGATTCGACAGCACTAGATAATAATTATGCATGAAAATTCCAAAGTTTAAGGCTTAAGGTGAAAATCATGAGTTTTCGTGCTTTCCGTTCATTACAGCGATAATCATTATTTTTCATTCAAACAAAACAAATATCATATTAGAATCCATTCATATACAAATCAGCAGCCACAGGTTTAAATAATAATAGAATTTTTCAACTTCTAAGTTCTAGCACAAAAACCTTGAATTTTTTATTTTCTAAAACTTTTTGGTCATTACAGAAATATGCAGAAATATAATCTAATCCAATATTTTTCATCAAAACATATCAAAAATTAGTTTAGAATGCAACCCCCCTCTCCCCCCCCCAAACCCCCCCACCCCCCTCTCTCTAGTGATGTTTATGCATAAAAATTTCAATTTTGAGTTACATGATTCACCTTTGGAGAAATCACATAGAGAAGTTGGTGCTTTCGGTAGAAAAATAGATTTTTCTCTCAAGAAATTGCCTAGCCCAAATTTTATCAGTGAAAATCAGTAAATATTTAGTTGAAAATAATTTTTCCAAAATTAGTTTCATAAGAATCAAATAGCAAATTGAAAGAAAAAGAAAAACTTACGAAACGTTCGCGAATTCGGATAATTGAAAGTGTTTTTGAGAATTTCGATAGAAAGAAATATTTTGAGAGAGTTTTTCTATCAAAATATAGAAGAATAGAGTGATGGCTACTGGAACATTAGGGCTAGTCAAAATTTGGTGTTTTAAATATAGGATTTTGGGCAATTTCCACTAATACCCTTAATGAGCTAGGTTAAGAAGGTTTTTAGGCTGTGGGCTTTTAGGTATTTGGGCTTTTTATTTAATTTAGGAGCTGATTATAAGTGATTAAAATAGAAATATTTTTCTTATTATTTTAATTAAAATTTCCCCCAAAACATTTATTCAAAAATATTTTAAAATTACTCATAAAATTATTTTATACTTAAAAATTGTTTTTGTGCATGAAAATTTATTTTATTTAAACAAATTATTTTGTGCAAATGCAATTTATGTAAATCATTTATTTCACAAAAATAACTCATATTATGTATATTAAAATTAATTTAACATGACATATACTCATCAAACACATAGAATATAATTTCCCATAAAGGCACACACTTAATCCTAATAGTTCTAAGTCAAGCAAATTGTCAAAAAAATTTCTAGGGTAGGTGTGGGTTATTACCCCTAATGATAATCTCTCTTTCACATGTTTTGTGCATAATTTGCTATTCTTCTAGTCTTATTTTCTGAATTTTCAAGTAAGAGGTTTTGAATAAATATTATACCATATACAAATGTATCCAACCCTGGGTTGAAGCTCAACAAGTTTTGTTGATTGTCGGTAAAATGATATTTTTTGTGTCTCAGCTTAGCAAAATTTGTCAATTAAGTATTTGAACTTGTAAAAGTTTCAATTAAGTATTGCAATCTGTAAGAAAAATTCAATAAAGTGTTATTAATAGCTTACCAGCTGGTAATCTTATATAAATTACAAAAAAGTCCTTAAAAATTACAAAATGATCTAAAAATTTTAAAATTCTTACAACTAAACCATCTTCTTCATTTTTTTTCACCGAATCTATCATTTTAAATGTTTCACAATCACTATTTCTTATTAATATATCCATCTCTAATAAACAAAGAAATCTTGAATTAAAATGAAGTACATGAATAAAAATATAATAAGTGGAAAGTTATTTGAAATTTGAAATTTAGGTTGAAAATTTTTAAAACAAAAAATAATTAAATTTTGAATAATTTTTAAATAAATAAACATATTTATTTTTTATTGTATCTTAGATTGAATATTTGTGAACAAAAAATAATTAAATTTGTGAACTAAGTTAAAATTTTGAATATCTTCATATTCATTACAAATTTAATTATTTTTTGTTGTATATTAGATTGAATATTTGTGAACAAAAAATAATTAAATTTGTGAACTAAATTAGAAATTTGATTATCTTCATCTTCATTATAAATTTAATTATTTTATTGTATTTTAGATTGAATATTTGTGAACAAAAAATAATTAAATTTGTGAAGATATAAAAATTTTAAATTCGATGGAAAAAGATGAAAAAGATGGTTTAATTACAAGAATTTTAAAATTTTTAGATCATTTTATAATTTTCTAAGAACTTTTTTGTAATTTATATAAAATTACCGTTGGTAACCTACTAATAATACCTGGTTGAATTTTTTTACAGGTTACAACACTAAATTAAAACTTTTGCAAGTAAAAATACTCAATTGATAAATTTTGCTAAATTTAAATACCAAAAATATTGATTGTCTAATGAGTGCTTTTTAATAGGCTGCTGCTTTGAGAGCAAGATTGTAGGAGATACCAGAGTCATCACTTTTGGTTCATGTAGTAGACATCATGTATAAAATTGTCATTTGTCAAATAGTAAATTAGATGTATTCTAGATGATTAATAAATTTATCTTATTCCATGTCATTGTGAAGTTTAGCCATCCACTAGTACAGCAACACGTAGATGCAGCGGATAGAGTTCTGGCAACAAGATGTGTCATCAATTTCGAAGTTAATGGTTTGGAGCAAGGAACATCGAATGAACCTTTGAATTATATGTCCCGTTTTCTCCAATTATATATTTGTATGATAACAATTTATTTCCGTAGACTCGTCATTTTTGTTGCTTAAATTGTAAAGTGAACCACTGAACTGATCCTGGTTATCTTCAACTAGGTTGTGTTTCATTTTGACTTTTTTCTTCTTGTTTCCTTTTGCTTGAGGATAAATTAAGTCAAAAGATAACAAATTATCCACGCTCCACATACTGAATGCAGAATATATCAATTGAAACTAATTGTTTCAATTTTTTTCGCCGACATTTCAAGAATTAAGGATTACTTGATGTTGTTGTTAATTTTTATAATATCATATTAATTATAATAAAAATTATTTTCAACGTATATCTGTAACATTTTATTGTGTCAAATGTAGATATGATTACTAATTTGTGTAGAACACATGACATCATGATAATGATCAATTATAAATAATTTTATTATCTAAACTATTTATTTAGAATTATTGGAAATTAGAAGATAGATACCCAAAGATTACAATAATCTAAAGCATAAGAATGCCTGATCCAACACCATTGATCGCAACATCAATTATCAATCCAACACTGTTACACTGTGGAGTTTGCTAGCTGGAACTTCTGGCTCCCGCTCACTCTCTCTCTTTTCCTTCTCTTTTGATCTAGATCTAGCATATCTCAATTTCTAACAAAAATCAGATTAAAAAAAGATAGAAGAAAAATCAAATGTGGAGAAGCTCTCTATGTGGTAAAGTTCGGAGCTAATTGAAAGCCTAGAGTTAGGCAACTAATGAAGAGAAGAATGCTTACTTTTATGCCCTATGAAATAATGTCATTTTCTTTAAGCGATATAGCAAAACCAAGAGCACATAAGTAAATTACTTAAAATTACCTTAATAGCCATCCAAAAGATGTTGTTTTCTATTTGTTTTAAAGGAAAAGCTAAGGTTACTTTTGTAAGTTCACCGGTCAGCAGAAATCAAAATCAATTAGAAAATGCACTGTTCATCCATGCATCCGCTTTTAGTGTATGTATATAGAAGTGTCAATTTGTATGTAAATGCATTATAACGTGTAAGAGATAAAACCTGATATGGAGTGGGTTATTGATAAATTAAAGGGAAAAAAAAAAGTGTCAACTATTGTTAGACAATATTGCTCTTGTATGATCTTATTTTCTTCAACTATTGGACACAACAACTTTCACACTTAAGGCACTAATTAATGCGCTCAAGATAAATTTTGATATCAAGCACGTTGTTAGATGATATTCAATATTTGTGAAGCATAAAATTAGAAGATCCAAGCAATGTGCTTACAGACCTCCAATTTTTAAGTCAGTAAAATTATAATTTATAAAGAGTATGTAAATTATAAAGTTTAAAATTAAGAGTTACCTCAGCTATAAAAATTTAAGAGTTATTTATAGTAATACTTTATGATATAGATTTTTATTAGAAGATGTTTTACTTGCTATAATATTTTACTTACAAATGGATTTTCCATGGTTATAATCTAGTACGAAATGAACTCTTTATTTTCTAAGTCCTAAAGGGATTAATCCTCTTACATGAGATTACCAGTTCTAGTAAGAATACATTACTAAGGTTTAATAATATAAGAAAAACAAGACTTGTAATGTTGATAATAATTTTTTTGCCACCCTACAAAATTGTCTAATTTTAAAATATTATTTCCATTTATTTTTATTGGATGCTTTGCTTGTGCTATTACTCAGAAGAGAAAAAAGAAAAGCTTATGCTAGTAATTTTTTGTTTAATTTTTTTCTATTTTGTAGTTAACAACATGAATAACGCAACAAAAATAATTTATTTTATTGCCATTATATTTTTATAAGAATTTTTGCATCATTTTTATAAAATCATTTCGTACATGCAGAAATTGAATATATATACATAAAAAAAACTAATATTTAAAAAGAATAAGAATTGAAAAAAAAAAGAAGCAATTGTAATAAATAATATTAAATGTATTTACCATTATATGGCGACTGGTCTACATAAAACAAATATTCCCTAAAAAAATTTACGTAAAAAATAAAATAAAATAATGATTGAAATATATGCAAAACATCTGACATTATATTAAAAAAAAATTAACTATAGTAAATAAAAACTAATATTATCCACCTATATCTATATCTATTTATATTATACATAAAAGTCTCTTACAATAAGGGATAAAAGTTTTGAATTGCCCATTAATGACATGCCTTTTAATGTAAAAAAATAAAAGGAACACTCTTATTGTTAAATTGATTAGTCTAATATCATCTTTAATTAAAACTATTATTTTATTATCTTTTATATTCTAATGAAAGACAAATTCAATTAAAAAAATGAAGAAAATTTCTAATACAAATAGAATAAATAATGGGTAGTATTATTGTTAGAACAAAAATTATTACATTCAGAGTAAAGATTATTAGTATCTTCCCAAATGACAAAATTATCTACCTTATATATCTTTAAAATATTATTAATAACTAGCAATTAGATTATTTCATTTTTAAAAAATTACTTTCCATATATATTTTTTAAATGAAAGATATTAATATGCAAAAATTGTTAATACTAAATAAAGTAAGAAAATTACAAATTTCTGAAGACTATAATTATTAAATTTAAAATATAAAATGAGTTATATTTACGTTTATAAATGTAAAAATTAAATTAATTTTGTTAAAAAATTTCATAATATATTATATGTACACTTGAATTAATACTTGCAAATAAAATAAAAGTAAAAAAATAGTTAAATACACAGTTGCTCCAATAATTATAAAAATTATTAATATCAACTTTTTTTAAGAGCTACAAATAAAATTAGACATCTAAAATATTTTTAATAAAAATAAGTGAAATAAATATGGAAAAAAAAGATAGGAATTCTTTTTTAAAAAGTGAAATATTGAAATTTTCAATTTGATATATATTATCTAATACTTTACTTTAATTTATTAATTTTTAATCTGATTTTAAAATTTTATTATTAATTAATATGATAAAAATAATAAATCCTATATTTAAATTATTATATATATATAAATAAATTTTTATTTAAATTTACATATAAAAACCGATAAAACAAGAAAGAATATAATCAAATTAGTAAAAATATTTTTAAATTTTTATCCTTCGAGCATCCCCAATTTTTTTCTTTTTAAAGAGCATATTTTGCTTAATAGAGAGCATCTGATTGATAAAGAGTAGAAAATTTTATTTAAATCTAATAGACTCTCTATATTTTGTTCTTTATTTTACTTTATCCTATAAAAGCAATAATTATTTTATTTTTTCATTATTTAAATATATCTAAAAATTATCTTAAATAAAGTACATAAAAATTTTTATTATATTGCATTAATTGAAGTTAAAGTAGAGAGTAATATTTGACTCTCTAAATGTAAATAGCCAAACCAACTCATTAAATAATTTTTGTTCTGACAATATCACTCGCTAAATAATTTCACTATAATATTTACTGGAAATTCTTAGGTAAACTGAGTCTATCATGTCACTAATAAGCTAAATCAATATAAACATGACACATCAATTAAAGATGTCAAATCACTTGTAAACTAATCCAATGGAAATTAAGTGACTTGGCATTATTAATTGACGTGTCATATTTTTATTAGTTTATTTTATGAGTGATGTGATAGACTCAGTCTACCTAAGAATTTTGCAAAATTTAAATATATGTATAGAGGTCAAGGTGGGGGCTTTTTACTTAATTGTGCAAAAAATATAAAATAATTCCATATAAGTGAGTTTACTTGGGTAATATTTCCCAATATATGTCATTTTGGGCTAGGTGGCAAAGAGTTGAACAGAAATCGCTAGTTTGAATAGCGATGATAGATTTTTAGCTTTATCGTCTTTCATAGTGGTGATTTATATTCGCCAGTGCTGCCTCTAGCACACCTCCCTCTCTAGCTCTGGGACCTATCGCACAAGTGCACAGGCATTGCCATTATAAATGGTGATACCTTGCAACCTTGCATGAGGCGTGTTGGTTAGAGGTGACGTGTTAGCTAGAGGTGGCATGTTGGGCTAGATGTTGGGGGTTGTGGTGCACAGATATTGCCAGTTATAGTGGCGATATCTGTGTCTAGACACAGTGAAATCGCCATTTTAACTGGCGATTTCACTGTCCACTTTTTTTTTTTGAAAAAAAGAGGTAAATGTAGCAGCGGGAATTAATTCCTCTCCCTGCACTATAATAACTTCCAACTACTAATAATTAATCTCATCTCCCTTTCAAATTTGTTTTCATTCACCACCATTCTCAGACCTCTCCCTGCATTTAATTTTCATCTCCACACACCTTCTTCTATGAATTTTCAACTATTATTATCAAATTTCTTAGTATTTTACTGAAAAATACTCATTCTCTGGACAACAAGGTAATATTTTTAAAGTAATTCATAAAATTATGCCGTTTAAATTTCATAAAAATAATTTGTATATAATTTTTAAGTTATTATTGTTGATGTTATTATGTTATGTTATTAAATGTTAGGTACTTTAAAAAATTATAATTAATATTTGGTAAAATGGTATTCTCATTATTATGGTAAGTTTTTAAATAGTTATTGAATTATATGATTATTACATTAAAATTTAAATTATCATTTGCTATATAATATAATATAATTTTAATAATGAAAATGATGATGATGACAATAAAAAAAATAATATAATTTCAGATGATGATGATGATGATCATAACAAAAATAACATAGTTTGATACAATAATATAGTATTGTTTTTTTCATTACTTTATAATAATAGTAATAATACAATTTTCGTTATTACACATTTTCATAATATTTAAATATTTTTTAAATTTTTTCTGTTGTTTCTATATTTTTTGAATTATTTATGTATTTTCAACTTCTCAAGATTTTTGAGTTTTTTTTTTCTTATGGCAGAAAATAATAGAGACAATCGATAAATTTTTAAGTTGGAAGAAATAATAAGCTCTTCAAGGCAAATAAATTAACTTTATTCAAGTGAAATTTATATTTATATATATGCATGCATGTCCGTATAAATTTTACGTAGAATTTATTACCCTCTAACGGTTACGTATATCTTAATAAATAAAATGGCTGTATAGATAAAACTAATAGGACTATTAATTTTAGCGAAGTAAAATTAATTTAAAATATTTTCATACATGTAAAAATATTTAATAAAAATTTAGCAACTTGAACGACAAAATTTTGAATTTTCGATATATATATATATATATATATATATATCTGTGTGTGTGTCTATTTATGTGTGTGTGTGTCCATATATGTGTATATATATATATATATATACATATATATATATATATATATATATAATATAAAGACACATATACATATACATACACACATATATAGACACACACACAGATATATATATATATATATATATATATATATATATATACATATATATATATATATATATATATATATATATATATATATATATATATATATATATATACATATATATATATATATATATATATATATATATATATAGATATATACATATATATATATATATACATATATATATGTATACATATACATATATATATACATATATATATATATACATATATATGTATACATATATACGT
>CANTUT010000230.1:7500-155000 GCA_947687605.1 Reutealis trisperma | reverse complement strand
TAAAGATACATTGTAATTTAACTACATGTAGATAGCTCTCCAACTATTGGTACATTATTACTTAAAAATATGTACATTGGTGTTGAATTACATGTACATTACTTTTGAACTGTCAGTTAATGATAAAATATATTTTCAATTACAATATTAATGATAAAAATATTATGATAATAATTGGTCTATATACATTAGTTTTGTACTAAAGATATATTGTAATTTAACTGCATGTACATGACTCTCCAATTGTAGGTACATCATTACTTAAAAGTATGTAAATTACTTTTAAACTGTCAGTTAATGATAAAATATATCTTAGTCTATGCACATTAATCTTGTACTAAGAATACCTTGTAATTTAACTGTATGTACATGACTTTCTAACTACATGTACATCATTACTTAAAAGCATGTACATTAGTGTTGAATTACATGTACATTACTTTTGAACTGTCAGTTAATGATAATCTATATTTTTAATTACAATATTAATGATAAAAATATTATGATAACAATTAGTCTATACACATTAGTTTTGTACTAGAGATACATTGTAATTTAACTACATGTACATGGTTCTCCAACTACAGATACATTATTACTTAAAAGTTTATACATTGGTGTTGAATTGTATGTACATTACTTTTCAACTAACAGTTAATGATAAAATATATTTTTAATTAAATATTAATATACTTAGAATATAATAGTAATATGTCTCAAATTCAATATGAATGTTCCAGAAAAAACAAATAAGCAAAATTTAATATATCTGCTTCAATAACTTGAGTTATTAAATATTTTTTAATAATTATTTAAATATATTTAATTAAAATTATAACAATTATTAGATGAGATAAACAAAAATTAACTATTATATTTTTAATTCCAAGTATTGAAATAAAAAAAAAAGAATAATTAGCACTTAATTTAAAAATTTTTGTGGTCTATTAATAATCTTTTAAAATGTTGGATACTTTAAAAAATAAAATAACATAAAAAGGTAAAAAGAAAACAGCAAAATGGGCTACCTAAAAATCGTATAAAAAATCGTACATTTCTATTTAACAAATGCCTTGCATATGCATCTAAAACCCATGTCTATATTGCAATATGGACATGAGTCCATAGTATAATTTGTGAGTTTTCATGGCCTTTTTTAGATGACACGTGTCAATATACTGTGCAATAAAAATATCAAGTTATGATAGAAATCACCTAATTTTCATATTCAAATATAGATTAGCCTGATTAATGATTAAAGATTAATGAAAATTATCTACAATAATTATTAAATATGTTGTTGGTAGTGTCTAATATGATGCCCCGCACGACTTGAAAAAGGTCTATTTTTATTTTTAATTTAACTTTGACTGCGACTTAAACTCGAAATGTTACTTAATCCATTTTTAAATAAAATGTTTCCTCTTAATTTTAATGTTTTGATCATTTTTCTTAAACAAATACATTAATAAAAAAAAAAAAAAGAAAGTGTGGCAGGATTGTGGTTGTGTAAAGATATACTAATAATACAAGTACAAATAGGTTTGGTGACTATGGATTTTAATTAATTATTACTGCAATTTCTAGGTGAACAGACCCTGTTTCACGAAGAAACCATAATAGTACTTTTTTTATTCTAATAATACTGCTGCATAATTTTATATCCATTTTTTTTTCGTAGAGATTTTATATATATAGAAAACAAAAGAACCAATAAATGTTTCTTTTTCTTTCATCTAAAATTTATAAGTTAATCTTTTTATCAAAGGTTCAGTGGATTTTGCCCATACAATGAGGATCTATTTTCAATTTTTTTTTTGTTAAATCCATTTCTAATTTTTAAGTTTCGTATAATCAGTAAAATCTTCACTTTTCAAGAATCACTATTGATAGAAATTAAATTAAAATAATAAAAAATAATTTGAATGGGTACATGTTAAGTCTATTAATGATGAAATTTAATGAATTTAGGTTAACTATTACTAAAAAGTTAAACTTAACATGTTAGGTAGTTAAGACTAAACTATTATATATCTATATATTTTTAATATATTTTTTCAATGTGAAATTGATTTTTGACAAATATTTTTTAAAAAAATATTTTAAAGTGAAGGATCAAATGTTTATTGATTAGTGAATTTATTTTTCATCTTATTAATTAAAATTTATTTTTAGAAATACGATTATTATTTTGACCCAATTCATAATTTTTCTTTTAGAAAATTGAGTGAAAAAAACAAGAGTCATATTCATATCTAATGCCTTGGAAAACACATTTATAATTCAAATTCAGAATAAGAAATAAATATTTCTAGAAACATTAATAAATTAAAGGTTTTCTTTGAACTTTTCTTGAGCAGAAATTTTCAAAATGCTATTCTTTCTTATGGTTGGTTGGCAGGTTGATAAGCACCAGCTTTGAAAGCTACATTTGATTGGCGTTAGACTCAGGTTGTTTTGGAACAACTATTGAATTTAGCATCCCTTAGTTATTCTTTTCATACATCATTGCAAAAAATATATAAGAAAGTTTTTCTTGTCAAGAAGAAAGAGTTTTGGGGAAAGTCCCAATAAGTTTTCATATTATAACTCATTAATTTGGAAAAAAATTTATACAGTTTTGAATATGATTTTAATAACACCCCGAAATAAAAATAATTAATGATATTTTTTAAATAACACTTGGATCATGCTATTAGAGATAAACATACATGCTAACAAAAATTAATAGCACCATCACTCGATATATAAAATTCTCACAATCAAAAGTTTCTTCTTCTTCTTTTTTTTTTTTTTTTTTTTTTTTTTTTTTTTTTTAACTATTAATATAGACAATGGCAGATTCAGAACTTAGAGAATGAATTAAGTTTCAATAATTTTAAACTTCCTATAAAAGAAGGCTTCATAATACATATAAAAGAGAAAAAAAAAATCTTTTGGTGCTAAGCCCAGGTTAGCCCTACTTAGAGGCTCCCTTGATTATCGATATTTGACCATAATATTAATATGCAATTATTAACATGCAATTAATATATTTAGACCTACTTATGTGCAAGGTATGAGTTTAAAAAATGTCAAAATTTTTTAAAAATTTGATTTGTCTTACTTGTAATATAATTTTCTTCATAAATTAAGATTTATAATATAACTCACGAGTATGTCTAAATATATATTAATATTTAGTAAAATTATCACTTTACTGTTATTAGTATATATTAATTTTTTTATCATTAGTTTTAATTGTATGTATCAAATGATATTTAATTGTATGTATTAAATGATATTAAATTAATATCCATATTTGTTATAATGAAAAAGAGATTAGTGTTATTTTTGGCAATTAAAATTTTCTTTAATCCTATTAAATGGCATTTGAGTGTGCAACCTCTCTATTACCACCAGAATTGGCATCGAGAGAGGACCGAATTTAGATTAATGGTGGGCAAGAGACAGCTGTGGTATAGAATCAATTTTATCACAAGCGCGTAAGATGAATTTATGATTCTAAACAAGGAGAAAAAGGCAGAGTGTATACGTAATCTTCATTATAGCTGTCAGGTCTCCTAACCATTGCTCAGGTCAGCCCACAATATCTCTCATACACGCATGCATATTTTTCCCAACAACTCACCTTCTTCTTCTTCTTTATTATTATTATTATTATTATTTATGCTATAATAAATCAACTTTCTCTGTTATATGCTAGTATTAATATGAAAAAATTCTAATTCAATCCAAAAATTTAAATTTTTTGGGCGATAAATAGTGATATCTTAAATATTATATTAAACTTTGATATGATATTATTTGTTATACAAATCCTCTTCACATTTATTAGATTTTTAAGTAGCATACATCATAAATAGATTAAGAACTCCCGTTCTGATATCATGTGAGAAATTGCAGATTCAATTCAAAAAATTAAATTTTTGGGTGGTGAGACCTTGAACACTATATTAGAGCATTCCCAAAAGCCTCCATATTATTTTTTCTTCCTTAAAAATAGAAGTCAAGCTAATTTTAATCCTTTCAATAACTATTTACACTAAGCTCTTTTTTTTAAATTTATAAAGAGCCATTTTCTTTCTCTCCTTAGAGGTGATAAAGTAGCTTTAACTAAGTTTTTATTAGTTTCTTTCCTATTTTTTATTTAGTTTTTTTTTTCATTCTCTCTCCTTATTATTCTTTTCTAAAATAATTTTACTAATAAAAATTATTTAAAGAGTATTGTTAGAACAAACATAATTTTCAAGACAAATTAAAATAAGAAATTGAATTAGCCTTAATATCTTTTATTATATTTTTATGTGAGATCTTTTAACTTTAACAATTAAGTTTACATTTATATTCATGTTAAAATTAATACAAGTAAATAAATTAAGAAGGATTATGTTATTAGTATTTGAATTTTTTTTTAGTATTTAAATTTTATTTTTTATCAATTAAATATCTGAAAGATTGAAACTTTTTAATTGGAAAACCAAAATAAATCATTTTACTCAATAAATAATATCAAATTTAAACATTCACTTCATTTGTTACTTCTTCTTCTTTTTCTTTTTCACAATTTATTGCTTTTTTCTCTTTTTTATTTTTTGAAAAAAATTAAAATTTTCCTGTAATTTTCTTCCATTTTAAAAATGAAAGAAAATGTTAAAAAAAAAAAGTTATCAATACATTGGAGAGGTGGTGTAAAATAATATTAATAATTCGCTAAGAAATTCTGGTTAAAAGTATTAAATTGAAAAAAAAATTATTCATTCAAATACTAAATAGAAAATTTGATAAAATTCAGACATTAATTTTATAATTATTCAATAAATTATAACTTTTATTTTTTTATAATTTTATATAAGTAAAAATTCTTATCATAGTAAGGAATGAAAGGTCAATTAAAATTAATCTGATTTATTGTTAAAGAAAATATTTTGTGTTCTCACCTCATTATTATTACCCAATCAATAAAATTAATTTTTTTAGATGAAATGAAATATTTCATTAATTGATAAAATAGGATAATTAATTCAAAATTATGATATATATATATATATATATATATATATAATGGAAAAATTAAATATAAATACAAATAGTGATGACAACAATGTCAATTTAAAATATTGAATTGTACTCAATGTTAGATAATAGTTATTTTTCGACTTTTCTAATAATCTTTCTGCAAATTTAGTAAGGAGACCAACAAATATAGATTTGATACAAAAAATAAATCTTATAATTTTGATTGAATTAATCAAGATCCACCATAAATTAGATAAAAAAAAATTATTATAAGGGAAATAAATATAAAAGAAAATTACATGTGTTCAAAATAAGAGTAAATCTGAATATTATTAAATAATAAATTAAGTAGAATAAAAGATAGATGAAAATGGTTCACCGTCCACCAAAAAAAAAAACAGATGTTGACTGAAAAAAAAAAAAAAAAAAAAGGGAGTTTTTAGAGAGAAGGAGAAGCTTCTCTCTTTAAAATCCTAGAGAGAAGAGACCTATATAAAATCAATTATTTTGATTTAATGATATTTGAGTGTTTGAAAAATTTAAAGATCAAAAATTTCAACTCGAATAAAGGTTCAATTTAAAAAAATATATATACCATGTAGTAAAATGAGAACAATCCGCTTACCAGGTAGCTACGCACTTACCAACTATGCTATGCTTGTATTATTTTATCTTAGTCCGCGTACATCCACCCGTACGCGTGTTATATATATATATAAACTGGCCATGGCCATTTTTCATATTGACGACTCTTTCTTTGATCTCTTCAGAACTGTCTATTTCTTCCCCAGCCAAGTCATGACCTCGCCAATTTCTTCCCTCTCAACAAAGGCAGTGCTTTTAGGATTTCTTGCAATAAGCCTTTTAATGGCTGCGGTGGCTGGTAACTTCTATCAAGATTTTGACATAACTTGGGGTGATGGGCGTGGACAGATTCTTGAGAATGGCCAGCTTCTTACTTTGTCTCTTGACAAAACTTCTGGTTCTGGGTTTAGATCAAAGAACCAATACTTGTTTGGGAAAATTGACATGCAACTAAAACTAGTGCCTGGAAACTCTGCAGGAACTGTCACTGCTTACTATGTGAGTTTATCTCTCTACCTTGCTTATTTGGCTTTCTTGATCTCCATACATATATCTTGCTCGATTCAATTAAAAATTATGTGAAAGATATCTCGTGATATCATCTTACTGTAATAATAAAAAATAAAATAAAATAAAATAAAATTCTTTGTCAAATAACTTAGTTATACATACATACATATATATATATATATATATATATATATATATATATGGTTGGAATGGTGCAGTTATCTTCTATAGGGTCAGCACATGATGAAATAGACTTTGAGTTCCTTGGAAACCTTAGCGGAGATCCTTATACTCTCCATACAAATGTATTTACTCAAGGCAAAGGAAATAGAGAACAGCAATTCTACCTTTGGTTTGATCCTACCAAAGACTTCCACACCTACTCCATTCTTTGGAATCCTCAAAGCATTATGTAAGTCTCTTTTTCTCTTTTCGACAATCCTTTTGTTGGTAATTCATTGCAACAAATTAATATTATAATTAATAGTATTAGTTGACAGTATTACTAAATTTCAACATATATATTCACAGCATGTTAATGGACTGTCAAATATTTATAATAATATTGCTAAAATTCTTTTAGTTAATTAAGTGGTTTTTAGTTAATTACAAGAGTTTTATATATTAAGGTTTTATATATTAAGTGGTAGTTCTACTAATTATTATTAGGGGAAAGTAGAAAAAAGTACATGTGTTTTAATTTTTTTACATTTATAGGTCTATGGATTTTTTTTGGAAAAAAAGGAGTCTGAGTTAGTCCATTGGGAGTTTAGAATTTATACCACTAACATTGTTCATCAATTATGATATGATATTATCAACATTGATATTAACGCTGATATAATACTTGGACTTCATTTTTATTCACATGGCTATAAAAAAAAAGGAAGTAGTACACATGTGAGGATGACATTAGCATTGACTATGTTATGTTAACATTGATTAATTGTGTTAAGTCTATAAATCTTAAGATATTAACAAATTAAATAACAGACTTTTCTTTGTCAAAAAAAAGAATTTCACATACCCATAGTACTTTTTTTTTGTTACTTTTCCCTTATTATTAGCATCAATTTTTATTTTTTTTTATTTTTTTATTTATTTTGTTTATTTATTTTATTTATTTATTTTTTACTTTTAACATTATAATCTATATCCTGCTTAAAAGGATTTTTTATAGTAGCGTAAATAATATGGAAAGTAGGTTGGCTTCTATTCCATGTACACGCCATACATATTTGAAACAAATAAGAATTTAAGGTATTTTATTCATAGATGAGATCATAAGTATAAACGTTACAAACTCTATATCATGATAAGTAAAATTTGTTTTTTTAATTTTTGAAAAATGTTACTGGTCTTTTTTTTGATAAATCAAATTATTTGCTATGAAAAAATATTTATGCGTATGTATTATGAACGTAATATAGTTGGTTTATACAACAACGGTAATTTATTAATATGATATTAGAACAAGCTATTTGTTTTTTTTTTTTTTTTTTTTTTAATTAATGCTTAATTTTTCTTTATTTTAGTTTCTCTGTGGATGGGACTCCTATTAGAGAGTTCAAGAACTTAGAATCAAATGGCATCCCATTTCCAAAGAGCCAACCAATGTGGATATACTCAAGCCTATGGAATGCTGATGATTGGGCCACAAGAGGTGGACTTGTAAAAACAGATTGGAGCCAAGCACCTTTCACTGCTTCTTATAGAAACTTCAATGCTCAAGCTTGCATTTGGTCCTCTGGCTCATCTTCTTGCTCATCAAATTCCTCCAATAACTCATGGCTAACACAGTCTTTAGACAACACAGGCCAAGAAAGAATCAAATGGGTCCAACAAAACTACATGATTTATAACTATTGCACTGATACCAAGCGCTTCCCTCAAGGACTTCCCCCAGAGTGCTCACTATCTTAAATAAATTTATTAATTAATTATTTACTAAAATTAAAATTATATTACCTTTTTTTCTCTGTTATGATGCTTTATTCTTTTGTTTAGTTTATATTGTAAATTTGTAATAAGGAGAACCATAAATATTGCAAGTAAGGTCTTTCTGTATCCCAAAATTTTCTGAAGATTAAACCAAATAAAATATTTTTTGTAAGGAGGTTGTTTTCAGAGATTGTTATCTCTAAGCATATTGCATAAAAGCATTAATATTGTTTTTAATGATTATAATTATTCTTCTTCTTTATTGTTGTTTACAATTATGGTTCACTATCAAAGACTCCATTCTTGTTAATTAAACTAGAATGAATAAGAGACTACAAATATAAAAATTCAGTTAAAAATGAAGGGATGATGACCCTTTCAATTAATATATAGACCTAAAATGAAGCAAATTAAATATTAACCATATGAATCGCCAACTCTTTCAAGTGATGTAGAATGCATCAAGCCAAGTCATACAAAAAGAATTCTAAGGCCCTTTTGGGATTGTATTTGAAAAAAAATGCTTTTTTTAAAAAAAAAAAATTATATTTTTAAAATTGTTTTTAAATAAAAGTAGATAAATGTATACCTATTTCAAAAAAAAAAAAAATAAATAAAAGCGTTTTTTAATTTAACCTCTTAACAGCAATTCCAAACATATATTTAAGTCGATTTTGAGTTAATTTTGATTTTGAATTGGATCACTTGTGTGTTTTGATTTTTCCCTACAAAAAGTAAATTTAAAAATTTATAAAACTTTTATCATATGTTTAGATTGAGATAAATTAACGGAGGAAGTAATAAGTAGAAAAGAATGAGAAATTATAATTTCAATTTTCCTCTGTTAGAAAATGGAGGAAAAATAAAGAGAGGAAAGAAAATAAAACTTATTTTTCTCCCTTTATTTTCCTCCAATATGAAGAGAAAAAGCGAAGATTGAAGAGAAAATTTTATTATTCAGTCTACAATTGCAATCTTGCACTTTTTTTTATCATATGCTATATGTATATATATCCTTTTTCTTGTAATGAAGGTGAAAAAGACAAAAAACCCACCTCATTGAATTATATAACTCAAGAAAAATATGTAAAAACACTTTGAAAAAATTCTTCATAAGAACAGTGAAAAATGGCATTATCAGATTTGTAAAATGACAAACTTCATTACAAGAAAATTACAGTTTGCCAATAAAATTTTTAGATGGAAATAATTTAGTTAGTAAATTTATTAAACTACTGACAAAATACCGACAAGACATGAAAATTTTCTTTTTTTATTAATCACTGACAAATTACCAACAATTTACTAATGAAAAATTATTGATTATCAAATTTCTTCTCTATAAAGCTTTCAAATAACAAATTCTAATCTTCTTGCTTGCTTTTATTAAGATCATAGTACTAATTAATTGTAGCGCCATCTAAAGAGGTTGGAAAAAGCTATAGGGTTTGCTACTCAGTGGCACCAGTTGTGATCATCAATGTGGCATACATCTTCAAATGAATGTTGCAATCACTAGTTCCCTTAAATTTCATCATGTCAGGTACCTTGAAACCGGTTGGGTAATTTATCAATCCCATCAATGGTAAGATCACTCAAAGTTTTAATCTTATCAAACCCTGTCCCTTTCAATAACTTCTCAAATTATTTCATATGGTTTCTCAATTCTTCATTCTCCTTGGTGAGAATTTTGTGCTTACTCAAAAAGTATTCATCCATACCTTTAAAGGCGTCATCTGCAAAATCACCTTAGTTTCCCTAATTCTGAACATCACCTTGCTGTCCATTGACCCTATTGGCATTTTCATCTCCATTAGCATGATTCTCAAGATTGGGAGGTGGGCAGCATACTCGTTAAGAGCTTGGTTGAGTTGTGCACTAACCATGGTTGCCAAATTATCCTCAAAACTTGTCTAATCGTGGCTTTTATCTCTTCAACCCTTTTGACTATCCCTTCTATTTGAGGCAACAAAGGGATGAAAGTTTGACCTAGTGTCTCTGTACCTAGCTGAATTTTTTTTTTTTTTTTGTACTGTAGCTTGCTTTAGTTTAGATGGAGTTTGATGCACTAGCCTGCCCCTAGGTTGTTGCCAAGAAGTGTTACCCGAATTCTTACGAGGAGCTATAGTTGTAAAGCAAACATAATTTAAGATGCATGTTGTGATGTATTGGATGTATGAAATGCTATGATGTGTGAAACATATGCATGAGGTGCCTAATATATAGCTTTTTCCTTAAATCAAAGGTGGTTCTTTTTGTGCTTGCTCTAAACTAGTTCTCTAATTTGCGAAGCTTGCTTTTTTACCTCTAACTTTTGTCTAAAGAACAAGTGTTGTTCTTTAGCAAGGTTTGATTTTGTTTTTTGTTTTTTGTTTTTTTTGTTATTTTTTTTTATAAAAAGAACACCATGATTAAAGGTAAAAAATGTACATCATTTTATTAGTTCTTCTTGGGAAGTCAATTCGTCATCAATTACATAGCTAAAAAAAAAACCAACTAAAACATGCGATCGCACAATGGGCATAAAGATCGACTCAAAATTTCCATGCGCTCATGGTGGGTTCATGCTTTAATAGTAGCTTCACTCACTCTATTGGCCTTAATCCATACCTTAGTTAGCGCACACTTACAATCATCATCGAAATCCTTTGTGAAAAAAGATCTTGGATGATGCGCTCTTCAAACTCATGCAGCAAATATTCAGTTAGCATCTCAAGGTAAGCCATCTTTTCTTGTGCAGAAACTTCTAATATCACCTTTGGAAAATCCTTGGTGAACTTTTGAACAATAGCACATTTTTCCAAGAGATGTTTCACAAGTGATATATATATATTGTTAGAGTTAAATAAAACTTTCTTGTTTTGAGCTTTTTTCTTGTGATTCCCTTGGATCATTTCGTCATGTGATCTCTTATTAGTACGGCTTAAGGATGCCATTTCTAATTTAGGGACAAAGCTATTCTTAAATGGATGAAATGAAATTGGTTACATGATGTCATGAAATCTAACTTGTATGATGCATGAACAATTGAATATACTCACTAAAAAGCTTGTACTCCTGTGTATTGTACTTATATATACTTGCCATAAGAAGTCTTTTTATACCTAGAAGCTTAGCAAAATGAGCTCATACTTCCTAAAGGACACAACAATATATTCGCCAAATGGCTCGTACTTCCCAATGGTACTTTATATACTTTCTTAAATATTTATAATTAAAGATACATGCTTATAAGTGGAAATATTGATTGAGATCGCTAATGGTCAAGTGGAGCAAAGGGTTGTCCTCCCTTAATATTACCGAGGGCTATAGGCTCCCATCTAAGGTGTTGCATATGTGAGAAAGTGTTGTGATGTAGGCTCACAGAAACCCAAAAACCTTAGCTACAATAAAGATCATTTTAGAATCAACTTCTCATTCTCTAGTGGAGTCACCATTGTCGTGAACAAGTTTTTAACCCCAGGTGGATGGACCCTACATTGCTCTCCAATATGATATTAGGGGAAGATACAATGGGTTGAAGCACAAAATGAAGAAATGAGTTGCCACCTAGTTTTTTTTTAAAAAAAAAAAACTAGAAAAAGTAGGGTGATTAAAAAAACTAGGAAAAGCAGGGTGACTAGAATTCCTTCCTTCATAACTAACCACCTCATCAAAGATTCTGGGTAAGAAAGTTAGGTGCAAACCTGGAAACGTGTTAGGCACCTAGGTTGCCCAGCCATTAAACTAGCCTCCACTTAGGTCAATATTATGCTAGGCTTAACATGGATTTGTTGGGCATTTTGATGTACAATAACAGTTATATCACAATATTGTAGTTCACCCTAACATATGTAGTTTGCTTAAATTAAACAAAGGGAGCCAAAATTGATTATGGATCATGCCAATTAAATTTAGGTCAAGTCATTTACTAATATGTCAAAGCTCATTTGGTTGGTTTCTAATCATGCCAACTTGCCAACCTGCGGACTTTTTAATTTTGTACCCTCATCATGTGGCCGCAACTTAACACTTGCCATATTTAGTACGTTATGCAAAGTTAGCATGACGATTTCACTAGCCAGTTAGCGGGTAGGGGTCAAAGGGCAGTGCCCCTGGCAGAGCAAAAAATGGTCTTTCAGTCATATTAGTATGAGAATACTTAATTTTTGGACACTAACACTTTTCCAATCCTGACAAGACTTTCTATACCAGATAGCATCTTTCTTGAAACTGACTAGACTTCCCCTCAGATTGACTGCTCAATTCTTCTAAAATTAATTTTGAGCCTATCAACGTTGACCAAATTTTCTATACTTCGAAACTCCTAAAAACTTACTTGAAAAATCTTGAAAAGCAAACCAGGGCCTGCACCGTATGGTAGCAGCAGGACTGACCTATAGCGTCATAATAGCAACTGAGCGGTGCTGTAGGTACTTAGTGCAGTGCCACATAGTGACTGGTGCTATCCTGCATAAGCCTGTCACATCTGGTCCCCACCTGTCCTTGCAACATTCCCAAAATACCCCTCCAACCTAATTTTCAGGCATTTTGCAGCCCTACCCCTCTTTGTCTTTTCACTCTTCCACTTTCCAAATTGTTCTCACCCCCATTTTTCTATAAATAGCCCTCTAAATGATCTCATTTCTTCACACCTTGAATTAGTATGATAGTTATATGCTGATTCCTTTTTTCTTCTCCCTCCAACCACTCTCTTTAATTAATTAATTAATCCTTTTAATTAATTAATTACTCCATCATAACCTAATTTAATTAATCCTTTAATTAATTTATCATTTTTTAAAAACATCTAAATTAATTACTCAATTTATTAATTAATTAATCTTTTTAATTAATTAATCACTTTTTTCAAAATCAAATTAATCCTTTTTTAAATTAATCCACCCTTCATCCAAATTAGTTAATTAATCCATCAATCCATTTCATCATATTAATTAGTTAATTAATGATTTTAGTTAATTCATTAATCCTCAATCAATCCAATCCTTCGGTATTAATAAAATAAGGCAAAATCCTCTACTTAACTTGAGCAAATGTACAACCTTTTCCTCATCAATCCAATCCCAAACCAAAATTAATATGATTAATTCCTAAACCCTTATACTTAATTATGGAATAAAGTATGTGGATTTTGATCCTCATTTCAATGGTGTATGTCGGCAAGTTTGGAACTTAAATCTAAATCTCAATCAATCTCTTTTCCCCTTTTATTGTCCAATGTAATAGTATATTTAATTGATTTAATTATTTTGAAATTACGGAGTGATTATGTGGTTTCCCTAGAATCCATAAGGACTGGAGGGAACACTCTCCTTAATTTGTGGATGTTTTACTTTATTTGCTATTTAATTTTCTATGCGCTAATAATTATGCCATGCTTATGCATCCAATTACCATCTTATAAATATCATTCATGAAAATAATTTTCCAAATCAAATTACTTAAGAGTCAAATTTAGATTATTTAATAAAAAATCTAGTCTTCGAGCTTAACTTGGTCTGAGAACTAGTGATTTTTATCCTTGAGTAAATTAATTTCATAAATAATGAAATGGAGTCACAGATTGGGTTTTTCCTTTTAAAATAAATTAGGGTGGCGACTCTCGAATCCTTTTCAAAATCAAAAATCAATTTTCTGAATGATAGTCGTTCGAATCATGAGCATCGAAACTCATTCTATGACCTCCTTGAATATTGCTCGCCTTTCCTTAAGTCAACTTTCCTAGCGAGGGAGGGATGTTTGAGCAAGGTCTCGCAGTTGGCAACTCTATTAGGGATCGAATAATCTCTGGTTGTCACCTTTTGAAATAAAAGGAAAGCAAAATAAGAAGACTACTATTTGGTTGGACCTTTTCCAAAAAAATAATCTCCATTTGGCTCATTAAGTTTAACTTGGCTTTTGTGCATCACTTTGCATAATAAAGTTTCCTTGTCTAATCTTAGCTTTAGGAAAATTTTTTAATTGTGAGTAGTATTGGCTCGACAACTCTCTTTAAGTATATTGAGAGATAGCAAAAGCATTCCACCTTGCAATAAATCCCTAATCATTTCTATGGTATAATAAGCAATCAGTACTATTTGATCCACATGAGATGCCTTGACTCACATGTAGTTAGGTATATCGATACTCTAATGAGATGGAAACCTTAAACCAAGTTACCCTTCACCCTTGTGCATATAATTGCCTTAGCCTTTGAATCTAGGTTCTACGTACTATAATAATCAAGGCCCTTTGTACATACATGAAACCTTTTTGGCATGCATCATAATATGACGATGCATATATATTATAAGATCGAGAACCCCTAGTCTAGATTATGCCTTAAGCTAGGTCGAGCATTAACCTTCAATCCTCAAACACTTTTGGCCTAAGACTTTTGGCTCACTTCTTTTAAGCCCAAAACCTTTGGCACCTCACCTCTCCTAGGACTAGGACAGTTGGCCCACCATCACCGTAAGAACAAAACCTTGGCACCTTACCTACTTTAAGCCTAAAATATTGGCCTACCATTACCTTGTGCCAAAAACTTATGGTGCCTCATCTCTCTTATGCCCAAATCTTAAGTGTAAGTCATTTAGCCCACCACCACCTTAGGCCTAAGACCTTTTAGAATAAGACCCTAAAATCTAAACATCAAAACACTTGCACTCTAAGATACCAACTTCATTAAGCCCAAAACCTTTTGGGCCCCAACAAAAAATCTAATCTTCAAGCCTAGAACCAATTAGCCCCTAACCTAAAAACCTAATCATTAAACCTAAAAACTTTTTGGCCCAAACTAATACTTAATCCTTAAAGCCCAAAACTTTTGGCCCCTAACCTAAAAACTTAATTCTTAAGCGCCCCAAAACCTTTTGGCCCCAAGACCTAAGCCTTAAGTCTAGTACCATTGGTCCAATGAACACCTCTTACTTAAACACCTTAAGCCTAAAATGTTCAAGCCAAAACATTTTAGGAAGTCTTTTTTTTTTTTTTTTACTCAAAGTTTGCATTTTTCATCACTTTTTAACGCCTTTCTTATATATTAACCCTTTCTTTTTTGTTTTTCCTTAAAGGTACCAATGGCCAACATTTCTAACCCCTTCGACTAAGAGACCATGCTCGCTTTCTTCACTAGTCTCCTCAAGAAATAATAGGAAACCTTCCAAGCTGCACTCATCATCACCCTTAAAACTCAAGCCAACTCATTCACTAATGACCTTAATGCTCAGTATGCCACCTTTACTAATGCCCTTAACTCCCAATGCCATGAGGTGAAGGAAATGACCAATGCCACCATCACCCCTACTGTTCCTCCTACTCATATTGAACTAGTTTCCACCCAAGCTAGTACTAGTGATACCCTTACTTTCACTCCTCCCATTATCGATCTCAATGATGAGGGAAAGGCATTTGAAACTTTGAATCCTTTTACCTTGGATTTGAACGCCAGTGCTCTATCTCCCACTGTGAATCCTTTTCAAAGTGGAGATTTCTCAAGTTTTCCCAAAGCTAAAAAACTGATGGAGAAATTTGAGGCTATAGAATGAACACTCAAGAACATAAAAAAAACATGAAGACATGATAGATGTTGATTCCTTGACTCTCTTCTGAAATGCTCGAGTTCTACCAAAGCTTAAGATGCCTGTGATGGATAAATTTAATGGCACAACTTGCCCTAAAACCCACTTCAAAATGTACATAAGCACAATAAGACTATTTGGTATGGATGATGAGCTCCTTGCTCAGTTATTCTAATAATCTCTAATTAGAGCTGCTGTCAAGTGGCTTCTAAATCTCGACCAAAACCATAAGAAAATACGAGATGACATTTTCAATGCATTTGTAAAGCAATATCACTGTAATATGGAGGTGGATATCACCCATCGAGATTTAGAGACCACTAAGTAAGGCCAAAAGAGTCCTTCACCACATTCCTTATAAGGTAGAGGGCAAAAGCAGCACAAATGTGAACTGCCCTTCTAAAGTAGAGGAAATTGATATCATTGTCAAAAATCTCCTCCCTTAATACCAAACTCACCTGCAAACACAGTATCTCCCTAACTTTAAAGCTCTAATTGCCACCACCACCAAGATTAAGGATTTGATCTAATAAGCACAACTTAAAAATGAATTCTCAAGTTCAAGGTATTATAAGAACAATAATTATACCACTAACACCACCAACTCCACCACTTAAAAGGGAGGGGAGGTAAATGTTGTCTCTTATCACCAGTTGATGAGGTTAGAAACAAGGAGGACTTTCGCTAAGTTAGCATGCCCCTTAGTGCTATTTACAAGAAATCCCTAGAGGATTACCTAATTAAACCCCTAGACCCATGACTTCCTTCAAACCCCTTGTCCAAGGGCTATAATTCTAATGAGCACTGTGATTATCACTAGGAAGTGGGGCACAAGATTTATGCATATATGAGGCCTCACCCAAGTACCGGTCTGGTCTGCTAGAGGAAACTAGGATGCCTATTCGGGTTTAGACTTACAATGAAACCCTCGGGTTTGGATTTGATTGATTTTTGAAAATAATTTTAGGAGTCACCACCTTAATTTTATTTAGTTGGGAAAATATTAAGAAAAAAACTCAAGTTGACTCCAATTTATTAATTTTAATTTGTTTATAGATAAAATCACTAGCCTCGAACTAGGTTGAGTTTGAGAACTAGGTTTTTAGTTAAATAATCATGATTTGGCTCTTAAGTTTAATTTAACTTAAAAAATGATTTTATGGATGACATTTGTTGATTATAATAAAATGCATGAATATGACATAATATGAATGCATGGTGCATGTATATTGATGAAACAACTGAAATAAACATTCATAAATTAAGGAAAGTGTTCCCTCTAGCTCTTTAGAGATTTAAGAGAACCACATAATGACTTCTTAATTCCAAATAATTATATTAATAACAGACCGAGATGTCTTCTCTAGCCCTTATGTGATTTTAGAAAGACCACAGATTCCTTTACAAATATTATAAAATAATTACGTTTGAGAAAAGTGAAAAAAAAAAGCTTAAATTGAAAATTTGGATTTGAAGTTTGGATTTAAATTCCAAACGTGCTTACAGACCCCATTGAAAGGGATCAAAACTCACGTAATTCATTCAATGACTAAGTGTTGGGGTTTACAGATTGATAAAAATGATTTTTGGTTTGGTTGTGGAGTTTATAAAAATACCTTGAATTTTGATGGATGAGATGGAAAAAGTTTTTTGCCGGACTGAAGTTCCGTTTTATCAGAACGAGCAATTGGATAAAAAACTTTGGTGAGTGAATTAATTAATTAAAATAATTAATTAATTAATTAAAAATAGTGGATGAGTAAAAAATGAGATTTTTGATTTAATAATAAAAAAGGGTAATTAATTAATTAAAAAAATTAATTAATTAATTAATTTGCGAGTGATAAAAAATGATTTTAGTTAATTAAAATGATTAATTAACTTGGTTTAGGTGAGAAAATTAATTAATTAAATTAATTAATTAATTAATTAGAGAGTGATTGGAAGGAGAAAAAGAATAAAGGTTGATAGATAGCAATCGATATCAACTTCAGTGTGTTCCAAATGAGGAAACGAAAGAGCTATTTATAGGAAAAATGAGGTAGGGCTGATTTGGGAAGTAAAAATATGAAATGACAAAAAGGATAGGCTAAAAAATATTAAAAAAAAAAAAGATGAACTGAGGGCATTTTGGGCATTTCAGCCTGAGGAATTTTGACTGGGTGGTGCAGAGCTACACTCCTGAACGCAACTTCTGCATTTAGGTGACGAGATGGGCCACATCAGAGAAGGCGCAGCTCTGTGCTGCCTTTGACGCGGAGCCGCGTCAATAGTTAATGCAAAGCCATGTCAGAAGTTGATGCAGCCTGACACTTGCGTCCATGCATCTTTCTGGTCCATTATTGGGGCTTTTGGGTTAGTTTGTGAGAGTTATAGAACTCAGAAAAATTATTGGTCAGTGTCTTTAGGTTTGAAATTAATTTTAAAACATTTAAACAGTCAGTTTAGGAGAAAATTCAGTTAGTTTTGAAAAAAGGCTGTCTGGTACAGTAGATCCATTCAGGGTAGGAAAGACATTAGATTGTGCCAAGAATACTTTGATCAATTTTGAAGATTTCATAATTAATTCTAGAGGTGTTAAAATAAGGGTTCACAGTTGCCCCTCATCAAAGTTGTCTATCGGCTAGACAGTTTTGATGAGAGTGAACTTGAAATTTCTGTATATCTGAGTTCGGAAAATGATTTCGGTTGTAACAAGATAATTTTGGTGAATTTTGCAACTTGATTTGACTATTTTTGGAAGACGGGTGAATTTTGAGGTTCATAATTTTTTCATTTTGCTGATGCCAAAAATTGCATTTTGACTAGGAAATAAACAAATAAGGTGTCTACGGGTAGATAAAAATCTCAGGAATATGCCAGAACTTTTAAATTTTGATTTTGAAATGAAATTGGTAAAAAAATGATTTTTATGCAGCTAGATAATTATAGGGCACTTTTTACTATGTGCTATTTTGTCCTTACTCTAAAACTCTATAAATACCACACTCACACACCTCACTCTCTCACTCACTCCTCTCTTTGCTCCCAACGTGAGCATCTTTTTTTTTTTTTTTTTTTTTAATAATAATAAAATTTTCTTCTTTTTTTTAATAATAAATTTTTCTTTTTTTTAATATCAATATATTATATTTTTTTATAATAAGTAATAGTAATAATAACAAATTTTTTTTTTATCATTATTATTATACTTACTTTTTTGCTCCTTATTATGCTTGTTAAATTCAGCATTCCCGTGGTAATGGCTTCAAGATCTTTCCGCAGATCTTCCTCCTCTCGTCGTGTCACCCCTTCTTCATCCAGTGGGTCACGCTGGCACATGTACGAAGCGCCAAAGAATAATGACAACCTTACATTTCTCTTGAAGGATCCTGAGAGACACGCCTCTCACAGCGGTCATCTAGTGGTTAGTATCTCACGATGATCATTTTCAGTTCTGTCTATTATTTATATCATTTTTTTTTATATTCATTTATGTGTACTGGTTGATTGCATACTTTGACTATTAAGAACAGGGGTGGAAGGAGTAATTTGGAGACAGTGATTAGGTTCATCCCTGAGGGAAATGTTGCCAGAAATTTGCTAGAACCTACTGGCTTTGTTGACTTCCCAAGGGTGAGGACATCTAATCACGTCAATATGAATCTGATCTAAGCTTTAGCTGAGAGATGTTGGGATACCACTAATACCTTCCATTTTGCATGTGGGGAGCTAACTTGTACTATGTTTGACTTGTATATGATCTGGGGGATCTGATTTGGGAATTAGCCTCTAGACATGTGCAAGGATTGGAGGCAAGCTTACTCTTCGGTTGAGATCGAGGCCTTACTCGACTTTGATCCTCTTAGAGCTAGTACTGGATTCAAGCGTACTATTTTAAATGAGAACTTGAAGTCGATGGGAGCCACAGGAGATTTAATTTTTGATGAGGCCCTTGTTCGACTGTGTCTATTGATGATAGCTAGGTGCACCTTTGCACACAACATGAGAGATGAGGTGGATCTGAACATCCTTCCTAGCTTGCCTCTATGGACCTGTGAGGCGAGTTTGACTGGGTTAGCGCTATTCTAAGTGCCATGTATTGGGAGATGATTGACCTTTCTCATGAGAACATTATGTTTGTTGGTGGGACTGTCATCTTCTGTGAGGTATGTACTACATGTTTTTCTCCATGTTTCTTCTTCATAATCAAATCACACTTTGGAAGTTCTAACAATTCTATGCCACAGATCTAGGCTTATGAGTATGTTCTGTTCACCGTTTTTGAGCTATCCTTGCTGTGACTACTGGATTTTCTCGTGGGAAAAAGATGGACAGAGGTCAATTGGGTTGCAGTTCGCCATCACAGTGTCCTAACACTTCAAACTTTCTTTGACCAGCTAATGGAGTGACACATATCTTATCTTTTTCTCTTTTTTTTGTCTTGCTCTGGCTAGCTTATTAACCCTTGTATCTGTCAGTTGTCATTGGCATATCGTGAGACCCTTTGGCAAATGAATGTTGCTCACCCCTTTCACAGGCTTTGCAGAGACCCTTTCACATAGGAGAGTCCTATTACGATCTCCTTACTCCCGCTTGTACAACTTAGGCAAAAGAGTACACTTTCAGTTGTTCGGGTCATGGCAAGTGCCGAGTCATCCGCCTGTGGATATGAGATACAAGATGGGCATCATGGCTAGCCTAGAGGCTTTCATTGAGGATGAGGGGTGCCTCTTCTAGCATCTTGATTAGGATTACCAAGACTTCTGTGCTCACTTTTTAATGCGGGAGATTATGCCTCAGGAGCGTCCTCCTATTACACCTACTATCCTGAGGGGGGTTTCTCAGTTGGTGGTTTCTAAAGCTCCCTCTATTGGTTCTCCTGGTGGTCCCACCCCCATTCATGCTCACAGTGGCTCGAGCCACCCTCTTGGGGTGTCACTTTTAGATGTAGAGTATTACGTGCTAGAGGATATTTTCTATTATGACTCCGAGGGTATTATGAGGCTCTGGCACCTCTCCAAGATTGTTCGTCCAGGCATTCGGCCTATCAGAATGCTTACCTATGCTGCTCATCTATCAGAGCCACAGGACCAGGGTAAAGAGGCTGCTTCTCAGAGGCGATAGAGGGGAGACTAATGATCGCTGTTTTCTGACGCTAATGTTGATTTCTTTCTTTTTATTTCCTTCATATTTCTTTAGATGACTGTGCCTTTCGCTTTTCTAAGAGATGGAACTATTATATGATGACTGTGTGCTATGATGCATGTGTGTATAATGAATGTATGCCTATGTATGCTTATTATCCTATATGCGACTCTTTTATTATCTTATCTTGTGAATGCATGCCTTACTACTATATAAATGTATGATGATATGTTTTTATTACTGGTAGTGGAGGGGCAAGTGAATATGAATGCCATTATTGAGGAGTTTCATGATCCCGGTGACTAGGGTAATGCAGGAAGACAGAGGCTTAGGATGCATTTTTATTTGACGACTAGATATCTTTTTCCCTGGTCCGTCGAGTGGGGAGATGCTAGAGTGGTAGGCTTGGTACTGCAAATGGGGTAGGGTCATTCTGTTATTAGGTCTGCATTGGCAGAGACATTGTTGAGGCTTGACTGCTTTGTTAAGGGTTTGGAGAGATGGATGGTATCTCTAGTAGTCCTTCAGATGAGAAAAAGGAATTTGTCAGTTTTTATTCTTTCTGGGATGGATATCTTATAGATGTCTGAATTTTATTTTTAGTTTATTTTGTGTGAGGCCTCGCTCAATCATCGGTCCGATCCGCTAAAGAGAATCAAAATGCTCATTTGGGAAAGAACTCATAAGGAAGCCCTCGGGCTTATCTTTGATAGATTTGAAAATTATTTTTAGGAGTTGCGACCTTAATTTATTTTTATTTGGGAAAATATAAGGAAAAAACCCATTTGACTCTAATTATATCCCAAAAGAAAAAGGATCACTAGCCTCGAAACTAAAGAGGATTTGGGGACTAGGTTTTCGGTATATTTTAACAAAATAAGTTTGGCCAATTAATATAAGAGTGACTTAAAATATATTTCAAAGAACAAACTAAAATGCATGAACAGTTTATAATATGCATAATCATTCAATCCACAAAGTTTATATACAATTAGAATTCAAAATAAAAAAGAGTCAATATTACAATGAAATCCAAACTTAGGGGATACCTCCTCTTGTCCTTATGGGTTCTAGGGAAGTCACACATTCCCCAAACTAATCCTAATAATAAATCAAAGAAACAAACACAAAAGTAAGTGAAGAAGGTGATAGGAGGATAGTTAATTAATTTTAATTAGATTCGATGCCTGAACCAAGCATGCCTATATATCCCTTTGAATGGGAATCAGAACTCACGCAGTTCTCTCTTCTTGCGAAGGGGTTAGTTTAGCCTAGCCACTTTATCATGTTTTGATTGATTGATTAAAATAGGGTTGAATTAATTAATTAATTTAATTGATTATCGAGTTGATTAGCTAGCAACCTAGATGAATCAATTTAATTAACTAACTAAAAGAAGCAATGAAATTAAGGAAAAAGAAGCTTACCTCATATGGTGGGCGGCAGTTGGCTTTGGATGGCAAACGACAGCTAGCTTTGGATGGCACGCAGTGGTTAGCCTTGGCATGCGGTGGATGGCCTCGGATGGTGGGCGGTGACTAGCCTTGGGCTACGGGCGGCAGCTGGCCTTGGGCAGCGGGCGGCAGCTAGCCTTGGGCAGTAAACACGAGCCTTGGGCAAGAGACTTGCATAGAACAGGTGGGCAGTGGAAAGCCTTAAACTAGTCGGGTAGGAATTAAGGAGAAACCCCCTAACTCGCTTTGCGAAGCAAGGAGCAAATGCAATGCATTTTGCTTGAAGTAATGCTTTTCAAGCTCTCAAAGTTAGTTCCTTAAAGTGTGGGGAGGCCCTCTATATATAGGAGGGAGTTTGAAGCATAGAAACTATTCATATTCGATGTGGGATTGCAAAAAAAACTAAAACACGCTCCAATTGCCACAAAAGCCTTTACTGCAGTGCTGCAAAAGCCTTTGTGGCAATGCTGCAGAGCTATACGGCAACAATATAGATTCCCTTGCTTTTCTTATTTTTGCCTGTTTTTGCTCGTTTCTCATCCATTTTCCATAATTCCAATTGCATTGCACCTATTATTGAGTCCCGGATGATTTATTGATGATTTAAGAGCCTTGATTGATTTTTGTCCTGACTGAATGGTATGTAATTTTGAGAGGTGCAGAAATAGGGTTCACAGTTGCCCCCCTCATCAGGATTGCTCTGTCTGGTAGGTAGTTCTGATGAGTGTGAACTTTAGAATGAAGAAGATGCCCCTGGTATATTTGGAAGCAGCAGAAAGTTCTGATAAGTGTGAATTTTAGAATGAAAAGGATGCCATCGGTATATTTGAGAGCGACAGAAAGTTCTGATGAGTGTGAACTTTGAAATGAAGAGGATGCCCCTGGTATATTTAAGAGCGGCAAGAAGTTCTGATAAGTGTGAACTTTGAAATGAAGAGGATGCCCCTGATATATTTGAGAGTGACAGGAAGTTCTAATCAATGCGAACTTTAGAATGAAGAGAATGCCCCTGGTATATTTGGGAGTGACAGGAAGTTCTGATGAGTGTGAACTTTAGAATGAAGAGGATGCCCCTAGTATATTTGAGAGCAATAAGAAGTTCTGATGAGTGTGAACTTTAGAATGAAGAGAATGCCTCCGGTATGTTTTGGGAGAGGCAGGAAGTTCTGATGAGTGTGAATTTTATATTTAGGAGCGTTAGGAAGAAAACGGCAGCTCCTGTCTAGTAGGAACGAAGACGAACCTATCTGGTAGGAATTGACGAAGTGGTGATCCTATCTGGTAGGAAAGAAGATGACCCTATATGGTAGAAATCGATGAAGTAGTGATCCTGTCTGGTAGGAATGAAGACGACCCTGTCTAGTAGGAATTGATGAAGTGGTGATCTTATCTAGTAGGAATGATGATGATGATCCTGTCTGGTAGGATTGAAGGCAATGATCTTGTCTTGTAGGAATGATGATGATGATCCTATCTAGTAGGAA
Organism: Reutealis trisperma; assembly: GCA_947687605.1. Classification (NCBI taxonomy): domain Eukaryota; kingdom Viridiplantae; phylum Streptophyta; class Magnoliopsida; order Malpighiales; family Euphorbiaceae; genus Reutealis; species Reutealis trisperma. The sequence continues at coordinate 131,318 of CANTUT010000230.1, read as the reverse complement.
TGATGATGATGATCTTATCTTTCTTCGAGAGTTTTGACAATTTGTCTTAATTCATGATCTTGTTCAACGCAAAAATGCTAGATAATTATGCAATGATCTGATACCTTAAACCTGTGAAGGGTCAGTCCTGATATAAAAGTGTTGATCTTTAGGAGAAAGATGCCCTTATTTCAGAAAGGTGAATATTTGGAAGGGATGTGCCCCCACTTTAGAATGATAGAGGATAATGGTTTGGCCATTTGGTTTTTGGTTGATTGGCTAGTTAGAAGTGAAGATGGACATGTCAGGTATGAGATTGGTTGGTTAATGGCTATCAATTTGGCCTAGGAATAGGAATCAAACCTTACGCAGTTCATCCTTCTTGCGAAAGAGGGGTTTTGGAAAAAAAAGTTTTAGTTTGTTTATTAATTTAATTATGATCTTTAAATTAATAAGTCTTAGATGTTTTGTATTTTAGATCTAAAGAGAATTCTATATATGATTTTAGAATCTTGAAAATGGAAAGAAGATGAACGGAACGAGCTTAGCTACGGATCTTAACTCCACATTGGATTCGAAACCCTGAATTTGAACCTTAACAGCAAAAGGTTAGCAAGTAAATTAAAAAGAAATTGAAATAATAGCATTTGTATCAAATTTCAAGTAGAACTCAAGCACAATAAGTAGAGCAATATAAGAGGATTTCTGCCTTGGAGTCTGTCCACTGAGCTTGAATGAGGCTCTATTTATAGAGCTACTGAAGAGAGTGCCACCGTCGGTAATGTGCCGGTGGCATGGGAGGCACCGGTAACTCGCCGAACGTTTGACGTGCCGCTGGCACGGATTCCATGCTGCCCTATGGGTAGCACGCCAGAGAGGCAACATGCCTGGCGTGCCGCAAAATAGTTGGTTCGACTTGTTTCCTAGTTTTTTGGCCATTTTTGGTCCGTTTGAGTTCCAATTTGAGCCCAATTTGGTTCGTAACTTAAAGACAATCGACTGGAGGTGCAATTTTGAGGGTTCATAGATGTATGGATTATGAATAAATATTTTATAGAGGATTCAAGGACTAAACTATATAGTGTCAAAGATTTTCCAGAGTTAATTGATCAGATGTGAAAAGAATGGGGAACTTCTTCTCATAACTGATAAAGGGAAGCTAATGAAGTATGACCCCAATGCCAATGCCAATGATGGAGCAATGCCAACTCTTACGATTTTTAGGGATACTATTTGGAATCATGTATTTATTTATAAAGAGAGCTTAGTAGTTACAATACTTAATTAGTCAATGATATGTAGAGCTGGAGTTTAGTTCCATTATTAATTCTCCTTCAGTTTATTAATTACCTTTAAATCAATGGATAGAAAATAGATATACCTTTGATTGTTGTTATTTTTTCAGTTATATCCTCTCTTTACGGGTAAGATAGTGTCAATGATGGGCTTTTACCTAATTAAGTAATATATATATATATATATATATATATATATATATATATATATATATATATATATATATATATATATATATATATGAGCTGAAATTTTCACAATTATGACAAAAAAAATCACTATTTATACTGTTAATAAATCACCATTTATACTAGTAATGTTGTTTTTTTTTTCTTTTTACATCACCACTTAGAGTGTCGATGTCCTTAGTTTTATTATTATTATTATTATTTTTAACAATTTATTGCATAGTGGCAACCACACCTTAAAGTGTGCCTTTTTTTTTTACATTGCCGCTATAAGTGGAGATCTCCTTAGTTTTTTTCTTTTTTCTTTTTTCTTTTTCTTTTCTTTGGCATGGTTGCACTCTTGGTAGTGGCAATCATAACTTTTTTTTTTAATTTTATAATTTATATTTATCTTATTAATTATGTAAAAATTTTAATTTATATTTATCTTATTAATTATGGAAAAAATTTAATTAATTAAAATTATGAATTTTTATATATTATATAAATTTAATATTTTCAATTATTAAAAATTATAAAAAATAATTTGTAATTTTAACAATTATAAAAATTTTTACATAAATATTATTATTAAAATTTTTTTGTTAATTTTTGTAAATAAAAATTATTATTAAAAATACTTTTTGTATGTAAAATTTTTATATATAAAAAACAATTGTTGATTATGTATGAAAATTATTTTTAGTAATTTTTTATTTAATTTTTTAATATTATTCTTTTTTTAATATTTCATAAGAAAGTTTATTTAATTTAGAATTTCTTTTGGTATATCAAATTTATTTTTATTATAAAATTAATTTTTGATATTTAACAATATATAATGAATATAAAATTATTAAAAAATCTTGATACAATTTTACTTAATTAGGTAAATTTTGACAGAAAGTTTAATAAATTACACTAAATCCAAAGTCGTTTTAAATGACTATCTGTTTGAATAAACTCTTTTATGTAAAAACAGTAGTTTATTATCAAGCTTTTTAATCAGGATATGACCTTCAAACGGATTTTCATTATCACAAATTTTATGGTGGAGATTCCATCAGTTGTTTTTGATAAATTATTTTCTATATAGAAGCCTCAATATGCACTAATTTGTATGATTATGTCGGAGCTTTTACTTAATTAAGTAAAGAAAAAAAAAAATTTCTGCATATGAGTTAAAAATTTTCACAATAAAATTGTCGTTTATACTAACGATATTGTTTTTGTTTATTTTTTTATTGCATCGCTATTTAGAATGGCGATATCCTTAATTTCATTTTTTTTAAATAATTTGTTGCATGGTTACCTCTGTAACAATCATATCTTTTTTTTTTAATTTTTAATTTTATAATTTATATTTATCTTATTAATTATGTAAAAATTTTGATTAATTAAAATTACAAATTTTTATATATTATATAAATTTAATATTTTTAATTATTAAAAATTGTAAAAAATATTTTGATATTTATACATAAAAATTATTAACATTAATAATTTAATTATTAACATATTAATAAAACTGTATCTTTGAATATACTTTTCATATAGATATAAATTGTATCAAGTTTTTTTAATAATTTTATATTCATTATATATTATTAAATATTAAAAATCAATTTTATAGTAAAAATAAATTTGATATACTAAAAGAAATTTTAAATTAAATAAACTTTCTTATAAAATATTAAAAAGTAAATAATATTGAAAAATTAAATAAGAAATTGCTAAAAATAATTTTCATACATGATCAACAAGTGTTTTTTAAGTATGAAAATTTTATATACAAATTACTTTTAATAATAATTTTTATGTACAAAAATTAACAAAAATTTTTTAATAATAATATTTATGTAAAATTTTTATAATTGTGAAAATTAAAAAATATTTTTATAATTTTTAATAATTGAAAATATTAAATTTATATAATATATAAAAATTCATAATTAATAAGATAAATATAAATTAAAATTTTTGCATAATTAATAAGATAAATATAAGTTATAAAATTAAAAATTAAAAAAAGGCATGGTTGCCACTCAACAAATTGTTAATATAAAAAAAATAAAAAAAAATAAGAACATCGCCACTTTAAGTGGCCATGTAAAAAAAAGTACACTTCAAGTTAGCAACCACACAACAAATTATTAAAAAATAAAAAATAAAACCAAGGACATTAGGACTCTAAGTGGCGAGTGGCAAATTATACCATGGACTAAGTCTATGGTACACGTGTAGGAGAATAAGCAAAAATAAAAGCGCGTGATTTTTTCCTATTTTGTTACCGTGTTTTGCTCCTTTTTTTTTGTTTTTTATTTTTTTATTATTTGATTTTTTAAGATATCTAATATTTCAAAAAATTATAAATAGACCACAAAATTTTTTAAAGTAAGTGCTAATTATTTTTTTCAATACTTGGAATATAAATGGACCACAAAATTTTTTAAATTAAGTGCTAATTATTATTTTTTTATTTTTTTATTTGTTTCAATGCTTAGAATTAAAAATATAATAATTATTTTTATTTCTCCCATCTAATAATTATTATAAATTTTATCATTAATATTATAATTAAAAATATATTTTATCATTAACAGACAGTTCAAAAGTAATGTACATGTACTTCAATGCTAATGTACATGCAATTTAATACTAATGTACATGCAGTTTAATATTAATGTACATGTAATACAGAACTAACATTGATATTGAATATTATGTATATTTGTTTTTGAATTTATATGCATTAGTGTTGAACAATAGAACTAATGTATATGCAATTAAAAACTACTGTATCTGAATTCTAACCAATAATCCAATATTATACCTAGAATTTATAACTAATGTACATACAATTGAATACTAATATACATGCAGTTCAATATTAATATACATGTAGTTCAATACTAATGTACATGTAATACATAACCAACATTGATATTGAACATTATGTACATTTGTTTTCTAATCTAATTGCATTTTTGTTGAAAAAGAGGACTAATGTACCTACAATTAAAAACTATTGTATTTGAATTCTATCCAATATTGTACCTAGAGTTCATGACTAATGTATATGTAGTTCAATACTAATGTATATGCAGTTCAATACCAATGTATATACATTTAAGTAACAATTTACTTGTAGTTAGAGAGTCATGTACATGCAGTTAAATTACAATATATCTCTAGTACAAAACTAATATGCATAAACTAATTGTTATCAGAATATTTTTATCATTAATATTGTAATTGAAGATATATTTCATCATTAACTAACAATTCAAAAGTAATATACATCCAATTTAACAATAATATACATACATTTTAAGTAATAGTATACATGTAGTTGGACAGTCATGTACATGCAGTTAAATTACAATATATCTATAGTATAAAACTAATGTATATAGGCTAATTATTATCAAAAAATTTTTTTATCATTAATATTGTAATTGAAAATATATTTTATCATTAACTAACAATTTAAAAGTAATATATATGTAATTCAATATCAATTTAGCTGCATTTTGAGTAACAATATATACTTGTTAATTTAAAAAATATATATATAACAACTCAATTTATATATTTAATTATAAATTATAATTTTTATATTTATTAGAATTATAATAATTATTATATGGGAGAAACAAAAATAATTTAATTATAATAATTCAATTTTAAGTATTAAAATAAATAAAAATAAAAAATAATTAGCATTTTAAATTAAGAAAAAAAAAAGAAAAAACGGTGAAAAACATAAAAAAAAAAAAAGCAAAAAAGACAGGAATAAAATATTGAAAAAATCCCGTATTTCTATCTGTTGATAGATATTTGGCACGTGTATTATAGACTCTGTCCATGATATATCATCGACACAGATCTATTATATACTTATTGGTGGTGAGTCCACTCTAAGTGGCAATGTTAAAAAAAAAAAAAAAAAAAAAAGATTGCCAATGTAAATGGTGATTTTGTTATTGTCCCAAATCGCTAATTTGACTGACGATTATAATTGTAAAAATTTCATAGATAGGAAAATATTTCTCCACCTAACTCATATGCGAAAATATATATATATATATATATATATATATATATATATATATATATATATATATATATATATATATATATATATATATATATATATATATATATATATATATATATATATATATATATATATATATATATATATATATATATATTTACTTAATTAGGTAAAAGCCCCGTAAATGATAGAGCTAGAGTTTGTTTTATGGATTTGTTGTGTTCATTAGCTTCTTGACGTTTCGAAGGTAAATTTTTCGATTGCATGATTGATAGTAGGCTTTTCACTCCTATTTGATTTTATTTTTTTATTTATTCTTTATATTTTTTTTCATTTAACTTATCTTGTTATAAATTAAATTTTTAGATTTATTTTTAATTCCCTATGACTGATTCTTTTACCAAATCAAATCATTTGTTATTTATAATTAACATGAGTTATCGAGTATCGAGTGCTTCGGGGTATGTATAAAATATATTTTTTCTATTTCAAAATATTTGTCGTAAAAATTTTTATTTTGTCGTGATAATATTTAACTGGTGTGATAAGATTGGATATCTATCCTATCTCTATAGATAGATATTCTTATACAAATAGAACTTTATTTCTATTCCTATTTCTGTAAGTTTTTACACCTGTAAATAGGTGTTACAATCAATAAAAATACACACAAAAATTGATTCTCTCTTATATTTTCTCTTTTCTTTATTCTCTATAATTGTTCTTTATTTTATAACCCATTATTAGCATGAATCAGTCTACAATACTATTCATAATTTTAGATATATTGTGATTTGCTACATCCCAGCTGATGAGGAACAAAAATGGCTCTCATATTACATATGGACTCCCAAGACTAAAGGCCCATAATTGTTCCAAGCCTCCAAAGACCCTAGTAGAACAATCGAAGACCTCTAGTCGAATCCTAATGGCCTCCAAGCCCACAAATGCCTTAAACCTAGAAGCTCTCTGAGAACTTACTTTGATTCACTTACAAGTAACCTGCTGGACAAGTTAGGTCTGAAACTCATAACACAAATGTCATATTAACTGATATAAAGATACCTCCTCAGATGACTTGCCCCATATCCTGACACAATCCTCACCAAACACTTTTGAGGACAAGACAAAGGACATGCGCCCACTATCTCTATGTCTACCATGATCAGTCGAAGAGACTAAAGGGTAAAGGACACTGCCCCACATGAAAAAATGCCAGTTTTATCTTATACGGAATCATACAAAAGAGAAGGAGGAACATGGAGTCCAGGAAAATAGATCTCTACACTTTCTCACTGCCTTTCTCTCACTAAAAAGGCATATTCATAGACCAAGAGAAAATCTTCTCTCTGGTCCTTATAATAAGGTGATACTGACTTGATCATCGGAGAGTCATCGCCAGGCAAAGGGCCTGGCTCTCTCCTGACTCTTCTTTATTTTTTTGCATATCTACTCCCTTAGGCCCAGTCAAAAGAATCCAGCCCATTTTCCTCTATCTTGATCCTGTACCGATCAAATTAGTGCCATATGTGGGAATCGTTGGTTAATCTTTTGTTATCACCACACTTCATTCAAATCTGCAAAGAAAACCCACTATTATGGCAAACTCAAACAACCCTAAATCTTCAACCCCTTCAAATCCCAGACATTCCCTTCCTTCACATACTGAGCCTCTTACAGCAACCTCTATTGACTTGAATAACTCACTCCAGCTCCTTCTCTCCCAACAAAATACAGCTATACCAAGTCATACTCCCTTGAATCCTATCAATCCCGATCTAGCTCCTGCTCTACAGTTCATTAACATCATAGCAGTATTCATCTAAGCTTCTCAGCAACAGACTCCTCTGGGACAGACTCTCACTACTATCCCTGAAACTTCTCCTAGAAGGAATGTAGCTCGAACCTTGGAGTATGAAAGACAACCTCAAAGGCCCGTAGAAGTTGATGAGGAGTAATTGATGAACCCAAGAGCTAACCCTAAGGCGAGGCCTGAAGGAAGATGTAGGGATGAGGAAAGTTCAATAGAGGAAGAAGGGAACATTGAAGCCTCACTCCCAGGAAATGAATGTGAGTGTTTGCATGGGAAAAATTCTCATACAAGTGATGGAGAACGAAGTATAAGGCAGAGTAGAGGAAAGAGTGAATAGAAGGGAAGAAGACATGGAGAACAAGAAAGCTTTGAGAAGCACTCGAAGGGGAGAGAGCAAAATAAAGGAGAATGTTCTGCTACTAGCCAACCCTCACAAATTTAGGATAGGAGATCACCTGACATTAGTAATAGTCATCGAAGGAAAGAAGAGGAAGTGAGAGATGTCATGAACAAATTCCTAGAAGAAATGAATCAAGGTTCTAGCGGGAAGGCTATGGATAAAACCTTGAAGCTTACTTTAAAATCTCTTTTGACCATAATCATCAGAGATTATCTTATGCCCAACAAGTTCAAAATGCCTATGTTAAAAAAGTACAATGGGGAGGCTGATCCTTAAGTCCACATCATAGACTATAAACACGCGGTTGAACTTCAAACTACAGATGATGAGGCTCTATGCAGAGCATTTAGAGGATCCTTAGAAGGAGCCGCAACCAGATGGTTTGATAGTCTAGAAGAAGGAAGTGTCAGCTCTTTCATGGAAATGGCTAAGTCCTTTATGCATCGATTTGCCTTTAGCATTCTAGTAGAGCGAAAGACCCAATACCTAAAGACGGTAGTGCAAAAAGAGAATGAATCCCTAAGGGATTATATGGCTCAATTCAACCAAGAAGCCTTGAAGGTTACTCATTTAGACCAGGCACGAGCGGTGGAAGCCTTGCACAATGGGACCTCCCACACTGATTTCCTCAAGGCCTTTTGTCGCCATGCTCCTCGCATACTAAAAGATGCAATGGCACTGGCTCAAAAATATATATATCAGGATGATGCTTTGGCTTTTAATCAGATGGCAAAATGAAGGAGAATGGAGACCACTCCTAAGGAAGAGGCAAAGGCGAAGCGAGAAAAGAAGGTCGAAGAGAAATAAAAGGAAAAGCCCTCCTATAGAAAGAGGGGAGGAAGAGGGCAAAGCAATCAATCACGCCCCAGCTTTGACCCAAACAAGTTCACCCCTCTCAAAGCTAGTCTAGCGGAAGTCTTCGCAACTTTCAAAGATCAAAATATATGGGCTCGTCTCAAGCCCATGGTAGCCCCTCTAGAAAAGAGAGATCAGAGCAAATATTATCTCTTTCACAACACTCATGGTCACAACACCAATGATTGCAGGCAGTTAATGGAAGAGATTGAGAGGTTGATTAAGCAAGGTTATTTGGGAAAGTTTGTAAGAATAGAAGAATCAAGAAGAGCTGGTCCCAGTGGAGACAGGGGGAAATATCCTGAGAGGATTAATGATGGTTCGGCAGGGACCATCCACTATATCACCTAAGGACTAGATGAGGCCCGTAGAAGCCGCAACAATGCAAAAGCTCTAGCTAGACAGAGGGAAAGACCTTAGTACATCTACTGCGAAGGGATAAGGAGTAGAGCAGAGAGATCAGATGGAAGTACCCTTCGCACCCCCTATGCAGATCCATTGGTAATTCAAGCAATAATAACTAATTATATGGTCAAGAGAATCCTAGTAGATGAAGGAATTTCAATCAATCTATTGACAGAGGAGGCATATTCGAAGATGGGTCTCAAAGAAGAGAGTCTAGAGGAAGTAAGCCACCTAGTTCGCACCTTAGATGGAATAGAGACCCCATCAATAAGAGCAGCTATACATCCATTCACCATCAGTACAACCCCCGAAAGTGTGACAACCATGACTACTTTTGTTGTTGTTAGAACACATTTGACTTATAATGTCCTGCTCAGCGACCATTGCTATACGAATTGGATGCTTCGACGAACATCAGGCATTTGAGAATGACTATTCCAAAACTAGATTGAGGATTATTCTATGTTTATGGCACTTAGAATGTACAAGAAGAAAGGCAGCAAAGTAAGAGAGCAAAGAAGAGCATGGCTAAAGCCTAAGTCAAAGAAGTAGCTGTAGTTGAAGCTACTATTCTTGAACAACGAACTAAACCCATCGATAAGTTGGAAAAATTGGCAATCAAAGAGGAATCTAAAGAGTTTTTGATGGTCAACTCTTCCCTAAAAAATGAATAAAAGCTGCTCATGCATTAGTTTCTAAAAGACCATACTCACAGTTTTGCCTGGTCTTTGGCAGAGGTGGGGGAGTAAGCCCTGAGGTAATAATGCATCAATTAAATGTTGATCCAACCTACAAACAAGTTAAACAGGAGAAGAGATGTTTTGGTATGGAATGACAATATGTGATCGATCATGAGGTGGACAAGCTTATGAAAGCAGGGTTTATCAGAGAGGTGCAATACCCAGAGTGGCTGGCGAATGTGGTGCTAGTCAAGAAGGTAAATGGGACCTTTTGAATGTGTGTAGATTTCACAGATTTGAATAAAGCCTGCCTGAAAGATTCCTTTCCCTTATATATGATATCAAAACTGGTAAACTCAACAGCAGGTTATGGATTTTTGTCATCCTTGGATGTGAAACAAGGATATCACCATATCAAAATGCATCTAGATGATGAGGATAAGGCTTCTTTCATAACAGAGAAAAGAATTTACTATTATGTGTCAATGCCCTTCTGCTTGAAGAATGCAGGAGCCATATACCAGCTTCTGGTCAATAAGATGTTTAAGGATCAGTTGGGCAGAAATTTAGAAGCATATGTGGATGATATGATTATGAAAAGCAAAAGTTTCAAAGACCACATCCATGATTTAGTCGATGTATTGGGAGTAATGGATGAATATGGGATGAAACTTAATCCAGAAAAATGTGCATTCTTCATTCAAGGAGGCAAATTTCTAGGATACATGGTCAGCAAAAGGGAATCGAACCCAATCCAGACAAAGTAAAAGCCATCCTGGATATGGAAGCTCCTAAGAATGTGAAAGAAGTATAAAAACTAACAGGCCAAATAGCCGTGCTGAATAGACTCATGTCCAAATATGCTAAGAAGTACCTTCCTTTCTTTAAGAAATTGTGAAAATCACAGTTATTCGAATGGACAGAAGAATGCCAAGCATCATTCGAAAAGTTAAAAGCCTTCTTGAGTTCAGAGCAGATCTTGAGTAGACCCTTTCCAGGCGAAGAAGTACTAATTTACTTGTCTACCTTAGACCAAGCAATCAATTCGGTGTTGATTAGAGAAGAAGGAATGGTCCAAAAGCCAATTTATAGGAGTGGCAATGGAGCGGGGTGGGGCAAGGCCAGATTCCACTCCCCCCATCCCCGTCCTCGAAAATGAGTCTTCATCCCCGACCCCACCCTTATCCCTGTCAAGGAAAAAAAGCAAGTCTCTATCTCTGCCCCATATAGGGTTGGGAATCCCTGACCCCGACCCGATGCCCTGCTAATTTTATATTTTCATTTTTTTTGAACTGATATTTTCAAAAATTAAAAAGGTAAAATGAAGTCATATTTTTAAAATTTGATTTATCAATTAGTATCGTGCACAAAATAATAATGTAAGATCACCTGAAGTGAATATCTAAATAAATTATGCAATTATAATATGTCCAACAAAAAGAGTTCAAATATTGAACTAATGTTTATGTTAAATAGTAATAAAAATAAGTACTAAACTAATGCATCATGAACTACTACCCTTTTTGCCAAAAAAAAAAAAAAACTAATATAGCCCATGCAACGTACAAAATCCCAAGCAAATAAGATATGTTTGTTGTACTAAAAACAATTGATCAAGTAATGAAAGCAGCATTTATACTCCATCAAGTGTCTATCGTTAATTAGTAATGGTTCTTGCATTCATGAAAATTTATACATTACTTATTCTATTTATATCTTAAAAGTTCAAATAAATTTTCAATTGTTAAAATACCTTCACCATTTGAGTCTATGTCATCATATACAGTGGCATACCCATCTGAATGTTGTGGTTCTTAGTCTAAAAAATCACATAACAAAAATTATATAATAAAAAGAAATCTCACCATATATAGAAGAAAAATAATTATAATAAAAAAAGAAATAATGGTATTACCTTTATTTTCAACACTCCAGAGCCAACTTCGAGCACATATCAATGCCTATAATGTATTTGGATAAAGCCTACTATAATGTGGGCTCACTATCCTTCCACTAATACTGAAAGCAGACTCAGAAGCAACCGTAGACATAGGAATGGCTAATATATCTCTTGCAATAGCTCGAAGGGTAGGATATTTGATTCCATGTATCTTCCACCATAACAAAATATTAAAATTTGCAGTTCTTGGTAAGACTTCTTCTTCTAGATAATTATCTAATTTTGTCCTAATATATGAAGTTCTAGCTCTTTTCTTTACTTTCACAAATAAATCAGAATCTGACAACTTATCCTTCCCTTTATTAGAATGAGTAACATCCACGTTTGTGGATTCATTCCCACCATCTTCAAAATTGAGGTCTGATTGGTAGTAATTCATCAATTCGCAACAAAGCTTACATATATTCCCAATTTGGACTAAATAATTACTTCCATAAACTTTAGGAAAATAGTACTCAAGTAAAGTCAACTTATATCTTGGATCTAAAATAGTAGCAACCCCCATTATCTCATTAACTTCCCAATATTTCTAAAATTTGACCAACATAATGGCTACCATTTTAGAAAAAATATCATTTCAAACACAAGCCACTCTAATAATCCTAGCTTAACCTCACAAATATTAGGGAAATACATATTAGCAGTGGGATACTTTGTTCCTGAAAATAATTCAATCACAGTATAAAATAGTTCCAATTTCCCACAAATTTCCCCAGCAAATTGCCAATCATCATCACTTGGTAAAGTCTTAAAGTTAGACTCACATTGTTTTAGTCTACCAAACACATCTTTATATAAAATAGCAGTTCGAAGCATCAAAAATGTGGAATTCCACCTAGTTGGATAGCTAAGACCTAACTTTTTAGTTATTGGAATTCGCAATTGTCGAGCAGCTTCCTCAAATCTTTAATATCTTTTAGGGGTCGCAATCCAATAAACCACACTTTCACGAATATTATCAATCCCATTCTTAATAATATTTAGCCCATCTTTTACAATTAAGTTCAATATATAGTCACAACACCTCATATGTAGCAAGGAACCAGATTTTATTAATTTACTTCTATCCAATTTGTCCTTGACTAAACCCATCAAAGCATCATTCGTAGTGCAATTATCTACTGTAATAGTAGATAATTTAGTATTGACACTCCAATCCATCAAACAATCCAATAAATTCTCACATGGTGCTTCACTAGTGTGTGGAGAAGGCACATACATAAACCTAGAAAAATCAAGGATAATTATATTATCTAATAATTTCTACATATATAAACCTTGAGAAATCAAGGATAATTATATTACCTAATAATTTCATGCATTATGTAACTAAAAAACTATATAATTAATATTTCAAACACTACTTATAACAAGCAACTAGTGAAAAAATGACCTTAATATTTGACTTTGCACTGCCTAACAACTATCAATGAAATGGGCAGTAATAGCCATGAATCCTCTTTTTTGATTGTTTGATGTCCACATATCAATTATTATAGCCACTCTGCTATCATTTGCTTCCAAAAGCTTCATCGTCTTCTCTCTTTCATAATAAAAAATTTTTAATATGTCATTCTTCACAATATTTCTTGAAGTAACCTTAAATAAAGGTTGAAGAGCCATAGTGTACCTTCTAAACCCAACATGCTCCACAATAATAAGAGGGTATTCATGTATGATAATCATCCATATTTGCGCCTAATAAAACATAAGAATCTTAATTTAGTCATTTTGAAGTTACAATTAGAGAAACCAATTAATTAACTATTAAACTAGCAGCATTTAACATCATTTTTTATTAATTTAATTTAATATTTTTTTTTGTCAAGTGGTTTAACAAAACCACATGCTTCATATGAGCTGCATATCCTCAATTTTAATATTGTTTCTTTATCAAGTGGCTTTTAAATATTCAATGATTGAAGGTGGACCCATGGTTTGTATTGTTCCATGTTCAAAACAACATATTCTACTGCTACTGAATGAGTTTTATCATTATTTTAATAAGCATAATAACAAACAACAAAAGATATTTTATTTCTAATCTTAAAATTAACCAACCAATAAAAATAATCAATGAAATCAGTAATCTCACCTTTCAAAATCGTAGTCTTAGCTTCAAATAGGCTTTAAAAACTTATATTGTATTTAGTCTTGCAAAGAAGAATGAAGTCATGAACAAGTCACAGGAAGACTTGTTTGCCAACGCTAGAGACTTGGGTAATGACAGCTCAGATGGGAAGTTTTATAGTTAATGTGAGTTTTAGGGTTAATGGTTATTGTTTATCTGTATATTGAATGGCATAATTGGAATAAGCAATACTACTAAAGTGCATTATTGTATTATTCAAAAAGATAAATAAATTAAAAACATGTATGTGTATATATATATATACAAATAAAAAATATAAAATTTTATACTGAGGTTATCACTCAAAAAGACTAATTTTAATTAAAAACAGGTGCATATAAATAAAAAATATAAAATTCTATACCAGGGTGGGTTTGGGGCGAGGATTGGGGCGGGGTATATAAATAACACCCTCGTCCCATCCCTGTTATAGAATATTTTGGTTTTCCCTGAAAATTGACCCGACCCTGGTCAACAGTAAAAAAATCTGCCCCGATCGATGCAGGTTCGGGGCAATAAACACGGATCTGGTTCCAATTGCCACCTCTACCGATTTACTATTTCAACAAAGTCCTGCAAGGAGCGGAGTTAAATTACTCTCTAATTGAAAGTTAGCATATGCTCTAGTACTCTCTCCTCGGAAGTACAAAATATACCTGCAAGCACACCAATGAGTAGTGGTTACAGACTAGCCACTGCAACGGGTGCTCCACAAACCTGAAATCTCGGGAAGGATGCGTGTTGGTTAGTAGAATTGGGACAGCACGGACTATAGTATAGAGCGAGATCAACAATCAAAGCCCAAGCATTGGCAGGTTTCATCTTTGAATGCTCCTTCAACCCTAAGGATACAACAAGAGATTGAAGTCCAGAAAAGGAAAAGCAAGCGGGCTCCTTGATGGTCCCTTTGGATCTTCAGTAGGAACTCTTTGTAGATGGTGCTAGCAACAAGGAAGGAAATGGTGTGGGCATTGTGCTTAGAAGTGGTTAGGGATTCTCACTAGAATATGCACAGGGATTAGACTTTGAAGCTACCAACAATATTGCAGAATACAAAGCTATGATTCAGGGATTGCTCTTCATTGATTACCTCTATCCAAAACAACTTACAGTACACAGCGATTTCCAATTAGTGATCAGACAAATAGAGGGGGAATTTGAGGCTAAGGAGTCGAATATGGCCAAGTACCTGCAGAAAATAAAAGAGATCATATAGAGGATTAAGGTTAAAGGAGTCAAGCTACACTTCTAAAAGGTCCCTAGGGATCCCTAGGGAAAAGAACTGCAGAGCAGATAATCTCAACAAGTTGGCTGCTTCTCACCTGGTCGAGCTTCCTCAAAGAATATACCCGGGTGCCTTAACCTCCTCTAGCATTGGCAAGGGAGAAGAGGTCATCAAAGTCAAAGAAGAGCCATGTTGGATAGACATATTAAACTCCACCTGGGAAAGGGAGAGTTGCTTAAAGATGATAAGGAGGCCAAAAAGATCAAGCGAACGAGTGCCCATTTGTCCCTACATAATGAGATCCTATACAAGAGAATTTATTCCTTGCCTTGGTTAAGGTGCCTAAGACCGAGTGAAGCCGAATACACCCTTTGAGAAATACATGAAGGATCCTGCGAGAATGCATATTGGTGGAAAGATATTGGCAGTGAAAGCAATCAGACAAGGGTATTATTGCCTAAAAATGAAAGACGAAGCCATAGCATTTGTTAAAAAATGCCCCTCATACTAGAAGTTCAACAACGAAAACACGTCCCCGCATTAGGAATAAGCCTCTATTTCTAGCTCTTGGCCCTTCGCCAAATAGGGGATGGACATAGTGGGACCCGTCCCAGCAATATCGGGACAAAGAAAGTTTCTCTTAGTAGCAGTTGAATACTTCATCAAATGGGTTGAAGCTGAAGCTTTAGCCACCATCACTGCCAAAAAAGTAATCAACTTTTTATATAGGAATATTGTGTGCAAATTTGGTATCCCATACCAACTTGTTAGTGACAATGGCAAACAGTTTGATAATGCCAAAGTCAAGTCCTTTTGTTTGGGGCTCCAGATCAAGCAACATTTCTCATCTGTAGCCCATCCTTAAACAAACGGCTAGATGGAAGTGATGAATCAAACTATATTACAAGGCATTAAACGAAGGTTAGATGGGTATGGTTGAAGCTGGGCAGATGAACTACACTATGTGTTGTTGGCATACAGGACTACTCTTAGACAACCTACAGGAGTGACTCCATTCAGTTTGACCTATGGCAGAAGCAATAATCTCTATCGATATAGACCTTCCTAGTGGAAGAGTCAATTATTATGGGGATAAAGACAATGATCAAGCCAGACGAATTGATTTGGATCTGCTAGAAGAACTCAGAGACTTAGTCATCATCCGAATGGCTAATCACAAGTAGCAAGCTGCCAGTCATTTCATAAAAAAAAGTCAAGCGTAGAGTATTTGGCGAAGGAGATCTAGTGATGATATTCTTAGCAGCCACTAGAAAACGTGAAGGCATAGGCAAGCCTGCACCCATATGGGAAGGACCTTTTCAAGTAAAAGAGTCATAGGTCCTAGTACATACAAACTTGTAACTATGAAAAGTGCTAAAGTTTCTCATACTTGGAACATTCAACATCTCAAGATGTATTATCAATGACAGCAATAACAGATATTCAAATTATCTCAAATCTCTAAACCTAAAGACACCTGCATCAAAGCAGCCTTCAATGAAACTAGCCATAACTGTGTGTGAAAGCCCTAATAAATCTATGTACGAAGGCTCACCGAGAGTGAGAAGAACTTCTCCAAGGAGAAGCCGAAAGCCCTAGTGAATCTAGGCACAATTTTTCACCAAGAGTGAGATAAACTTCTCTAAGGGGAAGCCTAAAGCCTTAGTAAATCTAGGCACAACTCCTCACCAAGAGTGGGAGGAATTCCTCAAAGGAAAAATTGAAAGCCCTAGTAAATCTAGGCACGATTCCTAGTAAAGCTCGTAACGAATGCTCTCAAGCTTCGACTAAAATGGCAATACAGTTAAGGTGGCAATCCGAGAAATCCTGACAAATATAAGGAAGAACACCTTACCAAAGACAAGATTAACCCATCAAGTAAAGAATTCTTTCCTAAGCGAAGGTACTTCGTCACAGGAGGAAAGGAAGGAATGGAAGCAATTTTTAAAGTCTTTGGTGGAAATTGCTAAGTCATGAAGAACAAGTAAAATATGTAAACAACACACATTAGAGGTACAAAAATTGTATTACTTTATTTCAAGACAAATATATTTACATTTATATGTGAGAGTTTGTATACAAAATAATAAACAAATCCAAGTACAAAAAAAAAAAAAAAAGAAAAAAAGAGAGTCAAGGTTTCAAAAGAGAAGAGCTATCTTGAAGAGCCTCTTAAACATTGGAGGAAGCTTCTGCAGCAGTAGGAGGCGGAGGCTGATCACTCATAGAATCTGGCTGAACGGTAGAAAGGGTTTGACTTGTGGAGGCTCTGTCTTAACTTGGAGTCCTTCGTCCGTATCCCCTTCACCTTCATTAGAAGTTTCAGGGATAAGAAACGAGACCGGAACATCTTTCGCCCAAGCAAAAAAATCCTCAAGCCTAGGAACACCTTCATCCCTCTCTAGGACAGGCTCTTAGAATTTAGAGGGATCAAAAGTTGGAGGTTTTTTAGTAGCATCTAACTCAGCTGCCACCTGTAGCATGCCAGGAAAGTGCTCCGCCACATCACAGAGAGCATTATTATAATATTCGGCTGCTACTTTATAAGTATAGTAGGTGATGATGTCGTCGAAGCTTTTGGACTGCATGAAGTCCCTCACAGCCCTTTGCCGACCTTCCTTAGCCTGATCAGCCTTTTCAAGTGCAACTTTAGCTTGATCAAAAGCTTGCTTATATCCAAATTTAGTGACTCAGAGATCCTGTTGAGTCTTCTTCAAATTCTCCCAAAGTGCAGGAATCTCCTCAGCTTCCTTCGCAAGCTCATCATTGGCTCTTTTCAGCTTGTCCAATTACACATTTAAATTAGCAATGGCTTTATCTTTGATAGCCATTGCCTCGGCTAAGGCTTTAGCCTCTCCTTTGGCCCTTAGGTGAACCTCTTCATGGGCCTTTGTCTACACTATAACCTCCTTTACCTTTGCCTTAGCAGAAAATAGCTCCCCCTCCAACCTAGAACATAGCTCTTGTCTCTCTTTTGCAGTCCACCGACATCTTCATAATGATCCCTCAGTAGACTAAAGTCAATGCTTAGAATTTTGGAATTGAGAACCACCTATAACAAACAAACAACAATAATCAAGAAACTGAAATACAATTAAAAATTATAGTCAGAGTAGAAGTAGATGTACCTATTCTAGTAGAGCTTCCTGCCTAGCAAAAGTATCCACCACTGACCCAAAAAGAGGTGTGGGGGCTAGATGCAAAAAGGGCAGAGGGCCATCGCAGTAATAGAGGGGGCATAAGCCAAAGGGGGATCAGTAAGGGCATTAACTCCTTCAAATAGAATGATATTTACTGCGATCGCCTCAGTAGGCTCTTCTACCCTTTGTTTCTTGGCACATGGAGGTACCTCTACCATTGTTACTTGCAAAGGGCCTCCAAGGCATAGCTAACCTTCTTTGTAGTGGCAGAGGATGAAGTGGTAGTCGCAGGCCTTTTTCTGCAAAGGAAATCTCCTATAGTTAACTTCATCTTTGGTGGGCGAAAGGGAGAAATCTTATTAGCAGCAGGCAGCAACCTCTATCAATGCCTAGTTAAAGCAGCAGCTGAAGGTTCCTTCAGAGCCTTGACTTTTAGGGGAACAGCATCACTTGGAAGCTCCATCGTCATCTCAAAGGCCACAGAAAGAACAACTGCTAAAGGGGCCTCAAAAGAAGACTCATGAATAATGGTGCTTGCATCGCTAATAGAAATTGCAAAAGAATAATAAAGACATCATCAAACATAAATAAATGAATGGTACAAGTGAAAATGATAAAAGAAAGGTAGGAATTTGTCTCTAAAGACGAAGGTCTTTCCTTCGACCACAGTTTTAATAGGCGAAGGAAAAAGCTTCTTGAGGACTGCCAAATCAGGAAATGAGATCCTTTACTCCTCAACAAACTTCTTCCAGGCCTCCACCTCCTCAATGCTAGGAGACTTCCTAAGCACAATGCTTTTAGACCATCTCAAATGGCTCCTTCTGATGACTCAAGGATCTATAGGAGATGAAGGAAATGGTGTAGAAGGAAGGCAAAACTTACCTGCCCCCACTTCGATCTTTGGAGCATTAAAGTCCTTCGCCAAGTGAGCTTTGAACTTAGTGTCAAGAACATCTGCCAAAGCCTTCTCCAAATTTGCCAATTGCTTCCCCTTGTGAGAAGTGTGGGCGACGGAGCTGAAGACACTGGGTACTAGAGGTCCCTTCACCTTTAACTTTGGAGAAGGAGGTGGAAGTTTTCCCTTCCCTCTATCTCTAATAGGAGGAGGAGGAGGAGCCCTGACAGACCTAGAGATCAAAATTCCTCTATGAGAAGTGGACTTGGTAGTGTTAGTGGTCACAGCTTAAGAAGAAGAAACCGTTCTCTGAACAACAGGGATAAACTGATTAGAAACCTTAACGAGTCATCTCCGAACAATAGGGATTGACTTCAATTTTGCTACACTCACCTGAGTCCCTTCTTCTTGAACATTAAAACCCTGCCCAGTAGGGATACACTTTATTGACTTTTCTTTGTGTACCTTCGCCAGTTTGGATTTGGAACTTGAAGAGGTATGAGTCTGAGGCCTCTCTGTAAAAAGATCAAGAATAGGAAGCTCGGCCTCTTCATCAAAGGGTCTTGGGAGAACCCCTTCTATTTCCTTCAAAATATCCTAGTAATGCTTAGGATCTTTGGCCTCCACTGTAATTAAAATAACAACCATAATAGAGTTAGCAATTTATCATCTTTCGTCGATCACGCTCTCGTGTATAATTAAAGAATTACCTCTTATGTCTCTTAATAAGAGTCTGGGAGTAGGGAGGCCATATTCATCCTCTGCATAGAAGGAGGCCATCATTCTCTCAGAGTTGTAGATGAAGCCTTGGAAAACCAAAGTCTTCAGATCTGCCTTCTCCTATGTGGATAGCTTATTGGGCCAATCAGCTAGGCCCTTAGTTGGATGCAAAAAATGGCCAAGAAAGCCAAATCCTGGAGATTTATCACCAAGGTCATTAGTGACCTCTACCAGCCCAAATTTGCCTTTCCAGTCCTTCACCTTATTCTTTTTTCTAAAAAAGAGACTTCAGCAAGGTCTTGTAAAAGTTATATAGATGCCAGGTGACCTCTACGCTCTCTGGATCTTGAAAAAACACTGAAATAAGTGAGCGGTGGGGCATTTGTTGTAGGTGAAGCTCAAAACCTAGATTAGGTGCATGTCCCTAATGGGATTAGGAATCAACATCATGAGATTCACTCTGAAGTAATTGAAGCACTCGACTTTGAAGTTAGTCAAAGGGAAAAGAAGACCATCCTCCAATTGGTGATAGAAGATGATGTAGTGACAGTTATCTTTGGGGAGAGTGGCTTTAGGGTCACTGGAATAGACCCTTTTATGAGTTTTAGCACGACGGAACAAGAATCAGTTACTACCCTCTAGATTTTGGCCAAAGGCCAAGAATTTAGATTTCTTGCCAAAAGGGGTAATTTCTCCCCACTCCTCTTCTAAGATCTTTTGTTACTGAGTAGAGCTAACATGATCCCTCTTGGGGATATTTTCCTTCCTTAGAGCAATTTGGAATGAAACAAATAATGAAGGAAAGTTGAAGGTTGAAAGAAGCAAAGACATAGAGAAAGTAGGGAATTAGAAGGTTGAGGAAAGCAAACAGGAACTCTAAAGTGAGAAGCCAAAGGGGTATATATAAGAAGAGCCTCCTCGATAACCGTCATCCCAATAATTAAGGGCATTAAATGGTATTTTAAAATTTAAAACTTATGGAAAACTCAACCATTCACAAGAACACGTGGCAAAATGGGGAGAAAGAGGAGACACGCATTCAATGCCTGTAAAGAGGAGACACGCATTCAATGCATGTTCCTGTCAGCCGTCCATGCATTGAATGACTTTATGGTCCTTCACATACCCCACGAGGGTCACCCAAGTGAAAGGTGGTCTCGACCAATCAGGTCCCTTCGCCCAGATGAAAGCCACTCTCTAATGAGATGAATCAAATGCTTAAATGACACATATTCAATGAAGCTCTCTAAACTTATGAGGTGCGAATCCCTTAAGGAACTGTTTACTAAAGCTAGGAGAACAAAAGGACTCATTCACTACTCATTATAAAGACGATCTCTTCGACTTATGGTCCTTTGAACAATGTGACTACTGCAGTTAACTATTTTATTGAAGACTTGATCCTTTGCTCTTGCCTTAATAAAATAGGGGGCCACCCTGATGAGAGACAAAAATAGCTCTTATATTACATATGGACTCCCAAGACTAAAGGCCAATAATTGTTCTAGGCCTCCAAAGACCCCACAACGGTCGAAGCCTTCTGGTTGAATCTTAACGGCCTCAAAACCCATAAATGCCTTAAACCTAGAAGCTCTCTGAGAACTTACTTTGCTTCACTCACAAGTAACTTGCTGAACAAGTTAGGTCCAAAGCTCATAACACAAATGTCATTTCAACTGACATAAAGATACCTCCTTAGACGGCTTGCCCCATATCCTGACATAATCCTCACCAAACACTTTTGAGGACAAGACAAGGGACATGCATCCACTACCTTTATGCCTACCATGATCAGTCGAAGAGACTAAAGGGCAGAGGACACTGTCCCTTATGAAAAAATTTAAGCTTTATCTCATACGGAATCATACAAAAGAGAAGGAGGAACATGGAGTCCTAGTAGATGGATCTCTACACTTTCTGACCCCCCCCCCCCCCCCCCCCCCCCTTCTCTCACTAAAAAAGACATATTCTTATACTAAGAGAAAATCTTCTCTCTGGTCCTTGTAATAGGGTGATACTAACTTGATCATCGGAGGGTCATCGCCAAGCGAAGGGCTTGGCTCTCTCCTAACTTTTCTTTATTTCTTTGTAGATCTACTCCCTTAGGTCCAGTCAGAAAGATCCAACCTATTTTTCTCTATCTTGATCCTGCACCAATCACTAGCTAAGAAGAAAAATTTGAAGAAACAAGATTCAAGAATTATGGTAAACAATAATTAATAAAGATTTGATATATTATTTGATGATTAATTAATTAAATTTTAGTTCCTAAAAAACTAGCACTATATTTTAAATTCTAGTTCTTGAAAAACTAACATTATATTTTAAATTGTAGTTCTTGAAAAACTAATAATGACTACAGTTCCTAAATAAATAATTATAATTACAGTTCTTCAAGAACTAATAATCTCTACAGTTCGTAAAGAACTAATAATAATTATAGTTCCTAAAGGACTAGTTTTCTCTACAGTTATTGAAGAACTAGTATTCTCTACAGCTCCTAAAGAACTAGTGTTCTCTATAGTTTCTGAAGAACTAATATTCTCTACAATTCTTGAAGAACTAATCAAAATAAATAAATAAATATAAATTCTTGAAGAATTTGTACGTTACATTCCTGAAGAACTAAGTATCATAAATCATTGAAAAATTAGTATCCTAATTTGTTAAAGAACTAATATTCTATGTTTCTGAAGAATTGAATATATTGTCTATAAGTCTTTAAAAGACTAATTTACTTATTATCACACTAGATGTTATTTAAGTGAGGAAAAGTTGAATATCTCACTATTAATGATTTTTATATTCTCTATAAGAGTTTTAAAGATAGATATAATCACTTGAAAGATGTGGTACTACCACAAGGACATGAGCTGCAAATTTTTAGTTGTATTATGAATATATTAATATCACTATCTCAATATGCAAAAATGAGTCCACAAAAGAGACTAAGAATTTATTTTGATGAGGCACATTTCTCTATATTGGGAGGGGGGGGGGGGGGGGTGGAGAGACACCTGTAGTGCTAAAGAATATCGAGAAATTTATTGGAAGGAAAACCCTTTAAACAATTTTGATTTATGTACAAGTTAGAGTGAACTAGAAGTTTGAAAAATAACACAGTTGCAACAAATTGTAACTTAACTACCAAATGCATTTATAGATGCTAAAAGAGTGACAAAATCTCATATTATAGCTGCTAATTCCCTAGCAAGGGTTGTGGTTCCAATTGCAAATACAAAATCAATCAATCTCACTACATGCCAGAAGCATGAATAGTAAATTGGAGCTAAAGATGAAAATCTGTGGAAAATAAAAGTAGCATCACTCATAAAATCTCTTGAAGAGGAAGATCTCAGTCAAAGAGCTATAGCCAATTATGAGATATAGATTGTGATAACGGAACAATTAGATCCTTCAAATATGGCTTATGGAGATGATGATCATATAAATGAAAACTATGAGATCTTAATTATTTTTGTGATATAAGAGAAAGAGTTGATAGAAATTCAATTATCGTCGATAATGAATTTGTCTCAACAGTAGCTCTTGTTATTTCAAGAAAAAATCTGGATTCAGAATCTATAAGTATAACTAAATATTAGTATAAATGTGATTGATCATCATGGAAAGAGGCAATTAAAGTAGAGCTAGACTCATTTTATTATTAATTATGAGAAAAATAATTCTCTTATTATGAAAATGATGTTCCTATACTTAATTAGTATGCTAGTTAAAGAAAGACTTGATATAGCCTTATGAAAGCGATATTTATATAAGAGTCCAAGAAGGACTAAAGATATCATAAATGAATATGACATATATTTCATCAAATTGTAAAAATCCTTGTAAAGATTAAAGCAATATGGACATAGGGTATAATTGTTTAAGTAAATTCTTATTAAAACAAAGATATATGAATAATATACTATGTTCATTTGTATTCATAAAAGACTATATAATGGTATATGTTATTATTGTAGTATATGTTGATGATTTAAATATCCTTGTATCATTAATATTATGATTATATTCTGATTAATTTAGATTTGAAATTGGTCTATATGCGAATGTTGGTTATTTGCTTAATCTCCATAATAGTAGATCTTAGACTAGCTATGTATTCATTTATGATGATACTGTAATTTTATAAAGATTTTTATGGTCCTGAAATACCTTACTAAAAATACTCTCATTGTGTTTTGAGAATAATGCAATTTGCATTGCACAAATTAAAGGTGATAGTAAATATATAAACTTCACCTAAATTCTTATATATACACGAGCTCCATAAGAGATATCTACCAAATTCGCTCGAGTAACAACCTAACAAACTTATGTACTAAGTCTTTACCTAGTATGGCATTTAAACGACGTTGTTTCATCAATTAGTATACGCTGTATTAAATTATGTCCTCATCAGGGAAAGCGAATTAGTATATGATTGTACTATTTTTCCTTAGTCAAGTTTTTTTCCTACAGGGTTTTCTTGACAAAGGTTTTAATGAGGCAATCTATGCAATGGTAAAATAGCGCATAAAATGTACTCTTTTCCTTAACTATGTTTTTCCCACTGGATTTTTTTGCAAGGTTTTTAACGAGATATATTCATGGCACAATATCTTAAGAAAGTACTATAAATAAATTATTATACGTAGATATTATTTAAATATCATTAAGTATACGGTTTAACAACTTGGCATATTTGTTTACAAAGGCACTCCCTAATAATCGCATTTGAGAAGTTAGTGAATAAAATTAGCATCTGCCGGTTACGAGATCTTTGTTAGAAATCATATATTCATGAGGGGGAGATTGTTGTGCACTGTACTCTTTTTTGCTTAGCCTATGTTTTGTCCCATTGGGTTTTCTTGGTAAGATTTTTAATGAGGCAGTATTATGGTGCAAGTACTACAAGAATAATGTACTCTTTTTCTTTCACTAAGATCTTTTCTCACAGGGTTTTTTCTTAATAAGATTTTAACGAGACATATTTTTTGTAATAGACATTCAAGAAGAGTGTTGTGATAATATTTAAGTGGTGTGATAAGATTATATATCTATCCTATCTTTATAGATAGATTTTCTTATATAAATAGAACGTTGTTTCCATTCCTATTTTTGTAACCTTTTACACCTATAAATAGGTGTTACAATCAATGAAGATGCACACAGAGATTGATTCTCTCTTCTATTCTCTCTTTTCACTATTCTCTATAATTGTTCTTTATTTTATAATATATTTCAATTTATTTCTCATTTTAGAATTTGAAAAAATATTTATTATTTTTTTTCAACTTTTCCCTTCATTTATTTATCTAATAAACATTTGTATTAATTATTTTTATTTCTCTATATCAAAATCAATAATAGATATTTTAATCTTTTCACTTTTGAATTATGAAAATTTAATAATTTGTTTAATTTATATGTTGAAAACATATTTTAATCTTTTCACTTTTGAATTATGAAAATTTAATAATTTGTTTAATTTATATGTTGAAAACTTAAACGAATTTTTTTTTTAAATGGAGGGAGTAATATACCTTGTACTAAAATATAATGTGAATTACATGTCTCACAGTTATACTACAAGAACTTAAGAGGAACAATGCCAATGGCTAATAAATAGTAGTTCTTTTTTTTATTATTATTAAAAAGGGGCAAATATCCCGAAAACTACAACCTTACAGCTCTAGGATAGGAAACAGCTGAGGTATCATGGAATAATCAATAATTCAGCTCTTGAGGAGGCTGACAAGCCACTGCCAGGGAACTAGCAAAAGAAGCCAAGCAATCAGCTGCAGAATTTGCTTCTCTAAAGATATGAACAATTTTCACTTCCCAATTACGATTTAAATGCTCCTGGATGGCATCAACAATGGTAACATTTGCATTGTCTAACTGAAGAGGCCTTCGAATCAACTGAGACGCACACAGACTATCCATCTCCACAATGACCTTCTTAATACCAAAACCAATTGCACCCCTTTAAGGACAACCCACAATTCAGCTCTTGTGATTGAGCAAGACCCAATGTTAAAAGCAAAACCAGCAACCCACCTACCTAAAGGATCTCTGATTAACCCACCAGCTGAGGCCAAACCCAGATTTGACGTAAATGCTCCATCAGTATTGACTTTAAGCCAATGAATGGGAGGAGGAGACCAACTAATGTTTTTACAATATTGTAATACAAGAAATTAAGAGTGGAAATATAAAAGATTACTAACATATCAAAAAAAAAAAAAAAAAAACATCAGAGTTATGATGCAAAATAAAAGATTTTTTTTTTTTTTTGAAATCTTTATAATTAATTAATTTAACTAATATTTAATATCATAATTAATAATATTTGATATTATATAATTAGTATAATCTATTAACTAAGCTAATTAAATTATGTTGAATATAATTAATTTAATTAATTATCTTATATTTAAATAAATATTAAAAAAATACCTCTTTTAATAAAAATTTCTTAAAAAAAAGTGAAATTTTAGATAAATAAATATGAAGCTCAGCTCCATTTTCAGGCTTAAAAAAAAAAACCAAAACAAAAGTGAAATTTTAAATATAGATTGGATCAATGGATTTTTTGACAAGAAAAATAGCACATATTGGTATTATTTTTATAAAATGGCATATATTAGTAAGTATGATGCATGTTTTTCTAAAATAGTATACCAAAGTCAAAAGCCCTTTTCAAAGGGTCGTCGACTACACCCTTGGGTCAGTTGATGGAGTGTTAACCATTAAAACTATTAACATAGCACCAAAAGCTGAACCATGCACAAACGTATATAAGAAAGTACTTGGCAACGCCAGTGAACCAAACATAAAATTTGTGCAAATAAAAATTAACTGTAATTGAAAGTATATTTACTATCCATTGATTTAAGCTAAATAAAATTAATAATGGCACTGAACTCCAATTCCATCATTGACCAGGTATTGGAATGACTAAGCTCTCTTTATCGACAAACACTTGATTCTAAATGCCATCCCTGCAAATTGCAAGAGTTTTCATTGCTCCATTATTGGCATTTGGGTCATACCAAATCAGCTCCCCATTAACAGATAAGAGGAGAAGTTCACCATTCTCTTCACATCCCATAAAAATCCTTAACTCAGGAAAATCTCTAACAGTAAATAGTTTAGTCCATGACTCTTTGATTCCATATTCATTCATAATCCATACATCATAACTTATTGTTGCATTATTAACAATAATAGCAGCAAGACAATCCCTTACAACAGCAAGTCCAAATTGACTAACTGCTAAATCACTAGTAGAATCAGGCAATCTTACACTGTCAAGTACCTCATAGCCGACATTAAATGCAAGAATCATCAGTTTCTCATAATCTACAAACGCAAGCCAATGAAAGGCACCCTTAAACACAGTCCCAGTACATCCATACCCATGCATGATACATTTGGCAGAAGTGAAATATATACTTCTCCAGGAATTACTACTCTAGTAATTCCTTTTGTATACACTAACACTGTTAACATAATTATAATTGCCATTTGAAATTCGAACTATCACATAATCTTTAGAATCAGAAAGAAAACTAAACCCATAACAATTAGAACCACCATTGAAATCAAATTGTACAGGGTCCATAGAACGCACCATAACTTCGCTGGTGGCTTGGTTCCATAATATATAGAACCAGAGTAACCAGAAACAGAGAGACATACAAGGCCATTGCTTGAACTCACAATTTTCAAATTCCTGACGTAGTGGTGGCCATTCCTAAAACCCACCAAATGCATATGCTCACTTCCCAAATTCGCACTGGAATCTATTATAGAACCCAAATTTTGCGGATTCGCAAGAGTGGGTAGAAAAGATGTGTCAAGAATAATAGGACCAGAAGGGTTTCGTCATCATCGAATATCGATGAACAGAGTATCTTATCGTCCAAGCACTGGAAGATGAAACAGCGATTGTTGGAGGAAAAAGAGTCTTCTGCGCTTTTGACGCGCATTTGACTCAGCCTCTCTAATAACTAAAAAATTGGATAAGGTAAAAAAAAAAAAAAAAAAATTCTCCATGTTTGGCGGAGAGCAAATATTCCCTTTTACTATTTTTCGAAACAAATATTTTATACATACAGCAAAATCTCTATAAATTAATAATATTAGAGTCATAAAATTTAGAAATTAATTAATCGATAAATTAATAATTTATTAATTTATGAAGTAATTTTAAATTTAGCAAAAATAAATTTAAAATAACTAATTAATGTTCACAAGTCCAAAACTTAGAAAAAATTGTGGCTACTACCATGAAAAATTTAATTGAGGATGAAACTGAAAATAATTTAGTACATTTGGAACCAATCACGAGAAATGAAGCAATTATAGCATCAACCACTCTTCACATATTTTACTAAATTGTACTAAGTATATCTATATGTACTAGACATATTTGATAAATTATTAATTTATAGATGAGATAAAACAGTAAATTTATATAAAATTATTATGGAAAATTATTATCTTATTAATTTATTAAAATTATTCATTGTTTGAACTAACTCGAGTCGGGACCAAAAGAAATTATTATCTTAGAAAAATTATTAATTTAATGAGTATTAATTTATAGAGGTTTTACTATACATCACATCATAAATTATTGTTACTATAAAATCATATAAGCCACTTCATTAACAGAAAACTTGACTATGTTAATTTAACACTACTGTGGCACCCATTATAAATTAAAATAGGTATTTTCTATGGTTATTTGGTTTAAAAACAAAATAACATATTTTGTTTGCAAAAAAAAAAAAAAATCATAAAATAATAATTTTATTTTTTTTAAATTAAACTATTTTTTCGTAATTCTTTTTAGTTACAAAAAAACTTTTAATTTTACGAAAATATGACTTATTTTTTTGCAAAACAACAATTTTACAAAAAAAAATAACTTCATAATTACAAAAAAATGGCTCTCTTACAAAAAATATAATCTTCTTATATTTTTTCGTAAATTAGAGTATTTTTTTTATAAAGTTTGTAGATATATAAATTCAAAATACTACTTTAATCATTATAGCATTTCTCATTTTTAATTAGTAAAATATAATAGCAGGTTAATTTAGTAATAATATTTAAATATTTAAATTATATTTATTATTTATAGCTATTGTCACGCCTTGAACCCGAGACCATGTGACCGACACTAAGATACGGGTGATACACGTAGTTACTAGTACCTGTAGTAAGTCTGACATCAAACAACACGACAAACTATCACACAATAGGGCTATGAGCCCGCACATTAAGCAGATCCGAATAAACAATATTTTCAAATATTGTCGCACTGGGTTATCAACTCAAATATCTCATAAATATCAATTAACATATTATTGGATTCTGCTTAACAAACAATTTCTTCACTCATAATATACACAATAACTGATAATTACATAAAATACAAATAGTAGAGGTAACATTGTGGAGTTCTAAAATTATTATAAAATTATACAAATATCTTTTATATAATTCAGTACTTATAATACAAATACTACCGAAAGGCAATTGGCAGTTTAACTCAATTACAAACCCTTCACAAACTCATTTCACGATCTGAAAAATATAATTTGAACAAGAATCAGCATTCGACTCAATAAATGATACTAGCTAATATATTAAACTGATATCCTATAAACATATAACTAATGTTCACGCCAGTGCAATATGTCACCAAAACAAATAAATAACACAAGCAACTAAGGATCAGATAAAGTCCACAGTACCACACTAATACTCAATATGGGGAGCGATCCCCTATCCTGGCTCTCCAAATCTAACAATCTGTCTCTTATGTCCAATGAGTCTGGTCATCACTGGTCTGTACCACACAGCCCTGACCCAACTAGCGGCAGCCCTGGCGATGAGCAGGCCCGGCCAACATCCACCAATCATAGCTCATCTTCTCAATCTCATCATAATCATAATCATACCCATAATCCCAAGTGGTACTTTATTCTCTTGATCTCCATTCGTCAACTATAATCATCATGAAATATCAAATACCAATTCATCAATCACAATCAAATGTTAACATGCATCTATGCAATAATAGTGCATAATATACATAAATATATATACACAGTAAATGCAGATGCATGATAAGAAAGAATAATGTATTAGGGAGTATTACTCACCTAACTGATGATTCATCGAATCGACTATCCTCGCAGGTGCGACCTTAGAATTGGGAAAAAGCTAAAGATATCGACATTAACAACAAATGATACTATCAAAATATGAACAACTCATATACCAAAACATAACTAAAAGACCATTGAGACTCTTGTCGGGATTTCGACAGAATCTCTCCTAAACTCGAATATCACCCAAAATAACAAAGAACACAACACTTCTAAATAATCTCAACAGTCAACCCAATCCAATACAACTCCAGAGACCCCTCCTAGATCCTCTCAACTCACAACATTAACACAAAACAATAATTACTAAATAGAATGTACTGAACATAAATTAAATCAAGTAACAACTGAGATACAAGAATTTCGGGTTTACCCTCACAAATTCTGATCAAACGAATGTTGAGAGTCACATCGGAACAAAAAAATGGAGCTACCAAACCTTTCCCATGTGCCACCGTCGGAGCACCACAAGCCGGCCACATGCTGCCGCTACCGTTGACCAAACAGGGCGATCTTCATGACATTAAACTCGTCTCATCTCTAAGATCTCAAATATCGTCATCACTCGCCACTAATCGTCACCATCTTGCCAAAAAACATCTTAGAAGCTTCGGGATAACATTTTTCGATCTCCTTCTCCGGCAAACTTTAGGGGCCAAGGTAGGTATCAAAAGAAAGCCCTTATCACCAGGAGTTGAACAGGACCAATGTCGTCGAAATCCACCGCCAGAATCAGCCGAAATCTATAGTTAAAGTTTCGGCGCTGGTGAACCTTCTCTCCTCGCATATACCATCGTCCGTCACCCAATCATGGCGTCTTTGCTTCCTTTGAAATCGCCAGACGGTGGGCTAGTTGCTAGAAATGGCGATGCAGCCCACCGCCGGCTGGATAGTGGTTCTCCTGTAACACAGGCTCTCT
Source organism: Reutealis trisperma (assembly GCA_947687605.1). Taxonomy (NCBI): domain Eukaryota; kingdom Viridiplantae; phylum Streptophyta; class Magnoliopsida; order Malpighiales; family Euphorbiaceae; genus Reutealis; species Reutealis trisperma. The sequence continues at coordinate 100,483 of CANTUT010000230.1, read as the reverse complement.
CTCTCTCTCTCTCTCTTTATCTCTGCCTCTCTCCCGTTCAACAGGTATCTGGTTAGTCCACTTAGGACCTTTCAGCTCCTGCCTCCCTTTTCTTTCTTTTCTTCACTTTAACATAAGTGTGTGTATATATATATATATATATATATATATATATATATATATATATATATATATATATATATATATATATATATATATATATATATATATAACCATTCTTATAATAATAATAATAATAATTTACATAATGAAATTCAATTAATATAAACCGTTCATAATAATAGTAATTATAGCGAAATTCCAAACTTCCGATAAATTTATATAATTAATAATATAATTTAGATTAATCGAACATGATATTAATTAATATTAATATTAATATTCAAATATCAAAATATAATTTCTCGAAATAACCGCTATAATATTTTCATAATTAGACATATAATACTTCTTTAATTATGCCCACATATTTAACATTAAAATAAAATTACGATTAATAATACATTTTTTTAGTCATATAAATATAAAAATTTAATAAAGATATAACTTCAATATTTGCTTTGATAAAGAAAATAATAAAGTAATACATTTCTATAGGAAAATAAGATTTATAAAATAAATATAAATTCAGGGTATTACAGCTATCCTATTAGCCATAAAAAATAAAATTTTATATTTTGTTTTAAAACAAATTAATATAAAAATTTACTTATACGATACTTTTTATAAGAAAATTGTGATTTTTTTTAAAAGAGTAACATTTTTCATAATTATAAAATTATTTTTTCATAAAATTGTTGTTTTATATAAAATAAATCATATTATAAAATAAATTATATTTTCGTAAAATCAGAATTTTTTTTTTGCAATTAAGTAAAATTGCAAAAAAATAGTTTAATTTATGAAAAATATAAATAAAATTATGATTTTTCATAAAAAAAATTATTTTTTTCGCAACAAATTAGATTACTTTGTTTAAAAACCAAGTAACAATAAAAAAATCAATAATAATAATAATAATAATAAATTCTCTTTACCTTTCTTCTACCTCACAGACCACCACTCTCTCTCATGCTTTACTCTGGAGTAGCCCCATCATCGATAAATCCTTTGTAAACATTTCCAAACCCACTTGAGCCAATTACAGATTCATAGTCGAGGTTGTGGCTACTTATGGAGAATCGGTTTGAGGGAAGAAGTGAATTTCTGGTGGTCCTTGATATGTGAGAGCAGGGGACCCGAAAGAATTTGTGCTCGCTCTCAGCAGTCTTTCTTTACTTTCCTCTGTTTGAAAACGAAGAAACAAATAACAAAAATCATAGCTAATATTTCTGCATAAGTTTTAATTCTTTAAAAACCTTGAAGAGGCAAAAATTTATTTAAAGCCCACTAAAATGGTCCCAATATTTTCCAATGGAAAGTGAAGAAAGACACATACACATAAATATTTTTATATTCGATATCAATTATCTTATATCTATTCAATCTATCCATCTGTGATTTTTGATGAGTGGCCCAGTGGAAGCAAACTAGCCACTATGTTCCTATCCTTCAACACTTGCTGTGCTTCTTGCTTGCAATGTTAACACTATAAATATGGAATCCAAAATTAAAAAGTTTACTTCATTGTTATACTCTTTAATCCGCTCTCTCGCTCTCTCTCTCCACATTCATTTTCAACTACATACTCATTTTATAACTATTTTACAGAACCTCATTAGTGGGGCACTTAGACCCATAAATGTAATCTCCAGTGTTTCTGTTTCTGTGTTATTATTCTTCCTTTATATATATACATAGGTATTTTTTATAGTTACTTTATTTTTAAACAAAGTAATCTATTTTATCTGCGAAAAAAATTATTTTTTACGGAAAATAATAATTTTATTAATTTTTATTGTAAATTAGACTATTTTTTCATTATTTTCTTAGTCATGGAAAAATTTTTAATTTTACGAAAATTTGACTTATTTTTTGCAAAATAACAATTTTACGAAAAAGAAAAATAATTTCTTAATTACATAAAAAATGGCTCTCTAATAAAAAATTATAATTTTCTTATTTTTTTTGTAAATTAGACTTTTTTTATCAAGTTTATAGATATATAAATTTAAAATAATATCTTAATCATTATTGTATTTTTCATTTTCAATTAGTGAAATATAATAGCAGATTAATTTAATTATAATATTTTAAATATTTTAATTATATTTATTATTTATAACTATCTTATTGGCCATAAAAAATAAAATTTTATACTTCTTTTAAAACAAAGTAATATAAAAAATTTGTCTATACAATATCTTTTATAAAAAGATTGTGATTTTTTTTAAAATAATAATATTTTTTCGTAATTATAAAATTACTTTTTTATATAAAATTATTGTTTTATGTAAAATAAATCATATTACAAAACAAATTATATTTTCATCAAATTAGAACTTTTTTCGCAATTAAGTAAAATTGTGAAAAAATAGTTTAATTTACTAAAAAATATAAATAAAATTATAATTTTTCATAAAAAAAACTTTTTTTTTCACAACAAATTAAGATACTTTGTTTTCAAATAAAGTAATCTAAGAAACTCCCTATATACACGGAAATAAAGAGGGAGAAATTTGGCAAAAAAAAAAGAAATAAAGAGAGAATAAAATATAAGAGAGAGTGGTGGCGTGTGTAAGAGAGCATAAAGGTCAAAAGAAAATTTTTTTTATTATTATTATTATTTATAATGGGTCCCACAATAGTGTTAAATTAACACAATTAATGGTATGTTTGGTTTATGTAATAGTAAAAAAATAGAATAGTTATTTTATATGAAATATTTATTTTAAATTTTGGTTCGAATTTTAGATCAAAAAACTAATTTTATAGAATAGTAATTTTACAATTTTTATGAAATACATATTCCACAAAAAAAAATAAAGAATTGGTATTTTTTAAACTATAAAATAGAGTATTTCCATATTTATCTTTAAAAAAAGTTGGCAAATCCAAACTCACTACTATTGCCTTTTTTTTTTTTTTATTTTCAAATTTTTATTTTTTTTATTTTTTAAATTTAAGTTAAATAAAAATTTTATTTATTATGCATTTAAATTATTTCTTGAATAAAATTTGGTAAAATTATATTTAATTTTAATATTAATAATGAAATCAATTTATAAATATATTATGGTCATTTATATGAATGGAATAGTTATTTTATACTATAAACCAAATTATAGAATTGGAATAATTATTTTATTCCTATCCTATTCTATTTCTCAAAAATAATTATTCTATTCTTTATATATTCTATTCCACCAACTAAATATAGCCTAAGTTTTATGTTAATGAAGGGCTTTATATGATCCAAATAACAATATTTGTAAGTTATTTGTTCTAAAAAAAATAATTAAAGAGCATATGTACTCTCGGGGCTAAGCTTAAGGGAATTTTTTGTACCTTATTCCAAAAAAAACTTATTCAATATGAGAAAAAATGAAAATTTTAAAGCTCAATATGGATAAATAGTCTTTCTTTTTTATTTTTTAAAAATAAATATTTTATTGAAATTTTATTTTTTGAGATAACTCTTTATAATAAAAATTTAATATAAAGAGTGTACTAGAAATACTTTAAATATGTGAAAATTTAAAATGCCCAACATTTTCAACTATGTTAAACGCATGCAATAATAAAATATTTAATGCTATTTCAAAATAATAATAATAATAAAATCTTTAATGCCATTGGGTGTGCTTTACATACTCTGACCCCTTGTTTGGAAAGAGAAAAAATAAGAGAAGAAAGAAAATAAAAGAGAAAAATAAAGAGGTAAAGTAAATTTCCTTTACTTGAAAAGAGAGGAAAACAAACAGATGAAAGAAAATAAATTTTATTTTTTATGTTATATTTTTTCTCTATTTTGAATTGGAAAATAGGAATAAAGAATAAAAAGAAGAGGGTGGCAAATAAAGTTTATTTTTTCTTTTTTTATTTTTCACCAATCCAAACAAAATAATGAATTAAAATAAAATTTATTTTTCTCTTTATTTTTTCCTCCCTAAGAAAATTTTAAAATAATATAAAAATTCATTTGTTCACATCATACTTTTATTTTTTCACCATGAAAAATGTTATCTCAATAGTTCTTAGACCACTATATTAAATAAACAAGAGTTAAATATATTTGTTTACTAATAAAATATTGTATTACTATTATGATTTTAAAATTGCACTGCCTAAATAAATTTAGTGCAATAAATAAAATCGGTTAATTATTGAAAAATAATTAAGATAGTTAATTTTAATAAAGGAAAATATTTTACTAAAATTTCTTATTTTAATATTTTATATAATATTTACATTTTTAATTTAATTTTTTATTGAACACTATATTTGTTGTTATCAATGATGGATCTTTATTAGGAGTAGTGGGGGAAACTACCCTTATTAGCTTTTTAAATTTTCACATGTATGCTATACATGTATTTTATATTTACCCCCACAAGATTTTTTTTACTTTGTCCCACAAGATTTTTTATTTTTCTACCATAAAATTGCAAAAATATGCCCCACTTAAAATTGGAGCTCACGTAAAATTAAGATTTAATAGATAAATTTATCCTTAATTTTATATTTTTGCACAATTATATCCCTTTTTTTGTTAATTTTATTTATATGAAAACTTAGTTTTAATTTTATCCTAAAGTTAAATTATTAATAATAATAATAATAATAATAATAATAATAATAATAATAATAATAATAATAATATTTTCATATTGATTTTGAAGACAAAAATTAAATTAACCTTGAAATTTATTTTACCTCTCTAATAATTTTCAAATTAGAATAGAATTGACACAAAGAAAAAAAAAAGGATAATAGAAATATTATACAAAATTTAAGGTAAATTTATCTATTCCTAAGTTAGTTTACAGCTTAATTAATCTCTATTTTGATCTTGACAATCAAATTAAAGTAATCTAATATATGTTTTAAGTGCTGTTTTTGTAGGATAAAGCTTTGGAAAGGTTGCAATCAAAAGAACTTAAGAAATTCATGAAGATATGTTTCTACCCTCTAATTCACGGGCACAATCATAGATTGCGACCGTTAATCAAGAATCGTGATTGCGACCCTATTGATCACAATCGAGAATTAATTTAAGGCAATTGAAGCAATTTGGCCTTAAAGGACAATGGGTTTCACGACCTCCAAACTGAACGCAAAATAGTATTTTTTATCGCAATCTGGATGTTGCGACCATGAGATTTGTATCTGACAAAGAACATTTGTGACGGATAGTTAAGCATCCAATGATTAGACGCCACATGCCACTAGCCATTAGAGATCTGAATATCACGACCGCGATTCTGCCTTTGACAAACAACATTTTGCAAGTTGCTTTGAAATTGAGTTTTTGTCCTTTGTACTCATTTGTAACAGCTTTTTAGAGGATATAAGCTATAAATACCCCTTTCAAAGGTCTTACATCAAAAGAGATAGTTTATCAAGTGTCCAAAATCTTGCAATTTCACTTCTTAAACCTAAAACCTTTGTAATTCACATTTTATGTTGGTTGAGTATTAACCATTAAAAAACTTGTATAAGTTAGAGAGTGAGTCTTAGAAAACTCTTATTCAAATTTGAGTGTAAGCCTTTGTAAACACTTGGTTGGGTTTTAGAGTTAGCCTTCTCAAAACTCTTGTTTAGTTTTAAGAGTGAGCCTTAGGAAAACTCTTGTAACGTTTAGTGTAAGCCTAAACACTAAGTTGAGAGTGAACTTGGTAAAACTCCATAGATAGTGGAAATACCCAATTGTGGATTAGGGAGTGGATGTAGGATTGGTTATAATACAAACACTACAAATTGTTTGTGTCTATCTTTATTTCCCTATCTCTTTCTATTAAATTTTCAATTTTCCACCAATTCAACCCCTCTTTTTGGTGTACAAGGGAAAATAAATAGTATCAAAGCAATATGAGTACTTATTTTGTAATTTGCTAGTGCTATATAAGTGCGTGGACGCGATTTTTGAAAATTTCAAAAATCGCAGTCGTGACTCATTATTCACGGGAATGATTTCGATGACAAAAAAAAAAAAAGCCATTGTAAAATGGCTCAATTCTCTAAACTAGCCATTTTATGACTGTTTTTTGGTTGTTTTAGGTCTATAAATACCACTTTTTGCCTAAAACACTATTTTACAAAATCTTTCTTCAATCCTAAAGCAATTCTAAGTCCTTCTCTCTCAATTTCTCTCTACTTCCTTACATTCTCCTCATTTTTTCTCCTTTTTTTCGTACAAATTCATTTTCTTTACTCTCAAATAGTTTCAAGGAAACAATCTAGAAAGGTAACCTCAAACCTCCCAAGCCCAACCTTCACCTCTTAAATTAATAAGAGGTGTCACCTTGGAGGAGCAATAAACCTACACCAAATTGAAAGACAAAATCATCCTTCCAAGCAAAGTACCCAATATGGTGAGTTTGAAGGCATTGGAAATTAAGGACTCCATCCTTGCTTATCTCAATAACTTACAATGGGGGAGGTTTGTGTTTATAGAGGAGGATGGCTTTAAAGAACTCACAAGAGAGTTCTTAGCCACTTTGGTGGTTCATAAGAAATTGAATGCCACTGTTGGACACCATGGCATCAATCTCAAGTTCTTTGGGTAGCTTTATGGATTGAAATTAAGTGAGGTGGCTGAAATTTTTGGCTTTCAAACCGCAAGAGCATACACCTTCAACAATTTGGACTTAGAGCCTACTTCTTTTTAGATAGAAATCTCCATCGAAACAAGGTTTGATTCCAAAAACTCCATTGCCAAACACATAAAAACCCTCCCCTTTTGGTTGCTCCATTGCATTGTCACCCTTCCATAAATGCAAAGGGGGATGGTGATAAGTGTTGAAAATACTATATTTTGGCCCTTATTCTTAATGTATTTTATACCTCCAATTGAGTTTAATCTGTTTGTTTTAGTGCTTTCACAGTTCTTTTAATTAATCCAGTGTCAAAGGATGCTATGATCCGAATGTGACCCAGGATGGTGTAAGATCCAAGCCAAAATGCTGATTTTTGGAAGTTTATGGGCTGCCATGGGTTGAGCCACGGTTGGAATTCTAGCCTTATGATAAGAGCAAAGTGGAAAATTATCCAGTAGCCTCCCATGGGTGGAGGCACAGCTGGGGTCTCACCCGTGGGAAGTTACATTTTCTTTGATTCTTCTGTTGGTTCCAACCGTGGGTCAAGTGGTGCGCATTAGAAATTTCAGAACTATAAAACCATATCTGACAGCGTTTTGAAAAAAGAGAGGACTTGAAGGAGAGAATAGTAAGGGAAAGAAGACATTGAAGATCGCAGATTAAAGAACAGGATTTCTTGGCACCTAATTCATGAATTGTTTGGGATTTCTTACTTCTTTAATTCTTTCTTTAGTTTCAATGTGTGATATAAACTAATTCTTTCCAATTTGGATATTGATGAACCCTATAACTTTTTGTATAGATTGAATTACTTCTTATTCAATTAAATCTTTCCTTGAGTTGTTTTATCTTTATGATAATTATTGCCTAAATACCAATTGATAATTGCATGCTTATTAGTTGGGGATTGTTTTCATATAATTGACTAGAGATAGCTTTATGTGCATTGATCACTCATAAAGATTGAGGGTTGATTAGGACACTAGAGATAGGCTTATAAGACTTCTTTGATAGATAGTTCCTCGAATATAAAGCATGACCTAATTGAGTTTGCTTGAGAAGAGATTCGTTGCATTCCTCTTGGAAAATAGGGATATAATTACTTGAGAGAGATTTTTATCTAATTTAGTGAAACGCCAATTCAACTTATGGAATGAATTTGATTTATGTGTAGTTCATGATATACAATTAGGGGCTGGGGGATTTAATACTTGAATGGGCTTTTATTCTTGATTTTATCTCCTTTTTCCTTCTTGTTATTTTACTTAAATTATATTTCAGTTTAGTTTGAATATAATTATAATCATTCTCACCAACACCAATTTAACTAACTAGACATTAGTACATATTTTAAGCTAGTATTTACCTAAAGTCTCCAATGGAATGATAACTCATTCACTACTATATTGCTTATGCGATCTGTATACTTGCAGAATACGCATCAGATGGCAATGAGAATGTCTCCCAAAAGGACCTCTTTTTCTTTTATAGATTAATCAAAGGAAAAGCCATCCAAACTACTAAGTTTCTAGTTGACCAATTTCTTCATCTAGCCTAATCCAAAAAGGGCACCATTCTTCTTTCCTCCCAAATCACAATGATAGCTAAACGGTGGGTGCTCTCACCCTATAAAATAAAGCCTCCTTAAAAACCACCTTAAAAGAATCTCTAGTTTGATTGATATTCAATATATGCTTCACTCTAAAGCCATTAGAGAAAAAGATGGTAAGTATGAGTATCTTTATAGAGAAAGAGGTGTCCCAAAAAAGATAAGAAAGAGACCAAAAGTCGCTATAGGTGAGTTTAGCTAAACAAAAGAAGAAAAAGAACAAGCACCATAAGTTCCTAGTCCTCATACCTCCTTAAATATTGATGAAATGTTTTCCACAATCATAAGGAAGTTAAATCTCCTTGACCATCTTCATTATGATATTTATGAGATTCAAGGAAATTTAGGACTCCTCTAATGCCATCTAAAAGATTGGGAGTCTAGTGAGAGTGAAGATGATATTGAGTCCTAGGAGTAGAACTTCCTATCTTTCCCTCTTTATTTCTTTAAATTTTTTGTTCTCTTTTTTTGGTTTCTTTAAGTTCTTCTTATTTTATGCATTTATATTTTGGCACTAATTGCAAATGATCATACATTTGTAATTTTTATCTTAATGAATGCAATACTTGCTCTATTTTTTCTTGTATGAGTTATTTTTTTTATATGTTCTTTCTTATATTCTTATATGCATAATTCTTTTTGATATTGCCAAAGGAGAAGACAAGAACTTAAACAAAAATTAGCGTGCTAAGTTTGTGAAATCTAATTCAATTGCAAATAATTTTAAAAGGATAAGTTTAATTGAACATAAATTTTCTCTTAAACAAATCACATATTAAGAGGGAGATAAACAAATTGTTGATTTAAATTCAAAAACAAATTGTTGATTTAAATTCAATTTGATTGTCAAAATCAAAAAGGGGGAAATTGTTAATTTAAGTTAGTTCACAATTCAGTCAATCTCAATTTTGATCTTGACAATCAAATTAAGGTGATCTAATCTGTGTTTTAAGTGTTGTCTTTGAAAGATAAAACTTGGGAAAGGTTGCAATCAAAAGAACTTAAGAAATTCATAAAGATATGTTTTAGCCCTCTAATTCGCAGGCGCAACCATAGATTGCGACTGCAAATCAAGAATTATGATACCAATCCTATTGATCGTGACCGAGAATTAATTTAAGGCAATTGAAATAATTTGGCCTTGAGGGATAATGGGTTTCACAACCTTAATCGCAACCACGAAACTAGATGTGAAATAGTGTTTGTGAGCACGATCTTGATGTCTCGACTAGGAGATTTGCATCTGATAGAGAACATTGCTAATGGATAGTCAAGCATCGAACGATCAAACACCAGGTGTCACAAGTCGTTGTAGATTTAAATATCGCGACTGTGATTCTACTTTTCACAAATAACTTTTTGTAAGCTTCTTCAAAATTGAGTTTTTGTCCTTTTTATTCATTTGTAACTACTCTTTGGAGGATGTAAGCTATAAATAACCCCTCCAAAGGTATTAGACAAAAAGAGATAGTTTATCAAGTGTCCAAACTCTTACAATTTTATTTCTCAAACCTAAAATCTTTGTAATTCACATTTTGTGTTAGTTGGTTGAGTGTTAGCCAATGAAACACTTGTATAGGTTAGGAAGTGAGCCTTAGAAAACTCTTATTTAAGTTTGAGTTTAAGCCTTTGTAAAACACTCGGTTGGGTTTGAGAGTTAGCCTTCTCAAAACTCTTATTTAGGTTTAAGAGTGAGCCTTGGAAATTTTCTAATAAGATTTGGTGTGAGCCTAAACACTAAGTTAGGAGTGAACTTAGTAAAACTCCATAGATAGTGGAAATACCCAATTATGGATTGGGGAGTGGATGTAGGATTAGTTATAATCCAAACCACTATATATTGCTTATGTCTATCTTTATTTTCCTATCTCTTTCTATTAAATTTTCAATTTCCCACCAATTCAACCCCTATGTAGTGCACAAGGGCAAACAAGGTCTATAGCTAATTAGAGATATTTGATAATAGACTATGTTTAATATATTGTCCTACTAATAGATTCTTCTAGATCTGCCACTAGTTGTTATAGACTAATAAGGATAAGTTAAAGTCAGGCATCCCATGAGCCAATCTAGCTAGCTCAAGTTCAGCCTTAACGTATTTGGAGGTAAAATAATAATTTGTTTATTTTTAATTAATGTAATAAGTAATATTTAATAGCACTTCTTTTTTCATCTATGCTTTTAAAATGTAAAAATACTTAAAAATCTAATTATTGACAGTATTCAATTCAAATTTGAAGTTAAAAATTTTAACTTATCATTTTAAATGATTTTTAGCATAATTAAGACTTTAAAATGAATATTATCAAATAATTAAAATGTTGAAAATAATAATTTTAAGTGTTGAAAGATGTTATCAAATATCATGTAAAGTGAAAATCTTCATCTAAAAAAAAAAAAAAAGAATTATCCTTTGTATTTGACGTTATTATATATTATAAAATTGACAGTTGGTCATTAACCAATATAGTTTGTAATTGATATAATATATATATATATATATATATATATATATATATATATATATATTAATTACATAGCGATCACGATTTTCAAGTTAGCAATATCCTTATTTTCTTCATCACTTGAGGAGCTATAATATGTAGTCCTAAAGCCTTTCTTCTTTTCCTTCTCCCATTTCTTCTTTTTCTTGTTCTTAGGACAATCTAGTTTCAAGTGACCTTGCTTTCCACATCCATAGCAAGTCACTTTATTCTTCTTTTATTTGCTTGAGTTAGAGGGAGACTTCTTAAAGTTCTTTCAATTCTTGGTGATTTTTTAGATTCTTTTATAAATTATTGCTAAATCCTCCTCTTCATCACGCTCGCTAAAATCACTTGATTGACTTTCACTATCATTGGATTCTTGTATTGATCACTTGAGAGTAGTGGTCTTCTTTTTCTCACCTTGAACTTCCTCTGTCTCCAATGTCATTTCATAAGTGAGGAGCTTTCCAATAGGCACATTGATTAGAAGCTTACTCAAGTCATTAGTTTCTTCAAGTAAGGAAACATTATACTCAAAGTACTTCTTAGGAAGAGATACAAGAATCTTATTGTTGATGTCTTTTAAGGAGTAGTGCTCCTTAAACTTCTTCTTTATGACAATTCTAAGAAGTCTATTGGCCATTTTGGTTACATTGTCATTAGGTTTCATCTTGAATAGCTCATACTCATGTACCAATAGTTACACCTTCTTGGACTTGACTTGTTGAGTACCTTTATGGTAGTCCTCCAAGGTTCTCCATATGCTATATGCACTTGTGCAATGTTACACTCTACGACGTTTCTCTCTAGATAGTTAGATAAGAAGAATAGCCATTGCTCTTTTGTTCATCCTATTAACTTTTCTTTGTGCTACACTCTATTCTTCTCTTAGAATCAACTCTTCTACACCATCAACCATCTTTGATGGAGGCTTTCACTCTTTAAGAATACAATCCCACACATCAATGAGATCACTATCAAAGTAGACCTCCATTCTATGCTTCCAAAAAATATAATCGATACTGTCAAAATGAGATTTGAAATGATTTGTCTCTTAATTAGCCATTTTGATCTTTACTCATGCACTTAAGCTTTTGAAATTGAAAATAAGCTCTAACACCACTTGTTGGCCCCTATACACCAAGAAAGAGGGTTTAATTGATGCGAAATTAAAAAATTCAAATTACAAAGGAGATTAGAGAAGAAGAAAAATGACACTATGATTTTATAGTGGTTTGTATTATAACTAATCCTACATCCACTCCCTAATATCGATTAGGTATTTCCATTAGGAGTTTTACTAAGTTCGCTCCTAACTTAGTATTTAGGCTGACAATGAGCCTTACAAGTGTTTCAATGGCTAACACTCAAACCCAAATAAGAGTTTTACTAAGGCTCACTCTCTAACCCAATAAGAGTTTTGCTAAGGTTAACCCTCAAACCTAGAGAAGAGTTTTAACTAGGCTTATTCCTCAACCTATACAAGTGTTTTATGGCTGAGACTCAACCCTTTGAGCATTGAAAGCTCTCAAAATAAATACAAAGTTATATTAAAAGGTTTAAGGCTTAAGAAATAAAGTTACAAGAGTTTGGCCACTTAGAAAAGTTGTTCAACTATTATAAAGGCCTTTGAATGGGGTATTTGTAGCTTAAACCCACCAAAAAGTCATTACAAATGGTGGTGTACCAAATCCTCTTCCAAGAGCTATAAAAACTGCGTTAATTACACTGTCAGAGTTGAATCATAGTTGCGATTGCCTTTTCATGGTTGAGACTATAAAATAGCGATTGTGTCCAATAGTAATTCCATATGGCAGGTTCGTACCAAATGATTATATGATCGTTGGAATGTCTCTCTCTGTCTTATAAATTTTCCGATTGCATCATCATAATTATGGTTATGAGATGCCTTTTGCTTTCAAACAATTGTTGTAATGATACTAGCCATCAACCTTACTGTGTTTCATCCTCTTTTATCTTTAATTAATTGTAATCATGACAGACTTTGATGTAGTCGTGATGTGCTTATTACGAGTGATATTATAAGGTTATAGTTGTAACTTATAGGTCCAAGGCATCACTTAGAAAATTTCTAAGATTCACAATTTCTCAATCATTTGTAAGTTTCTAGCCTGCACTCAATACAATCATTAAAGCAATTCAATTTTATTATCAAGATCAAAATCAATATTGACTAATTTAGACTCCCAATTTAGTTCAACACTTGAGAACTAGCCTACTGTTCTTCAGTTACATTATTTAATTAAAGAAAGATTACTGGTACTTGTTTGTTTAATTGAAACTATATGCAATTGACCAAAATTTGATAAGTTCATAGAAGTGTTCAAATGGATAATGGGTTTTTAGTTTTGGCTTCAGCTTCTAGTGTTGGGGTTGGAATTAGATGGTTGAGCTCAGTTAATGTTGACATTCTTTCTTATTCTGATAGTCATATAGACACAATAGTTACTTTTGGTTTACTACCTCTTTGGCAATTTATTGGATTTTATATGCAATCAAACATCTTTACTCTATAAATTCTCTTTCATGGTTGATAAGGGGTGATTTTAATGATTTAGTGTGTGACCATGAGAAAAATGGTGGTCATCCCATCCTTTGTCTCTTTTGAATGTTTTGTCATATAGTGGAATATTATGGTTTACAAGACTTATGTTTTATAGGCCATCCATTCACTTAGGAGAAGGGAAAAGATGCTAATCAGTTTGTTAAAGAGAGGTTGGTTCAGTTTCTTGCATCGAATGCTTAGGTGTCTTTGTTCCCTTAGTTTAGGGTGTTTCATTTACAGGCATCTTCATCTTATCACTCACCTATTTTATTAGTATGGGCTCCTAGGTCAAGTCCTAGAAATAGACAAAGACAAATGCAGTTTGAGCAACTTTGGCTACTTGATGATTATTATAAAACTAAAGTTTTTAATGCTTGGCAACCATATTTAGGTGATAATGGTATTATGAAAACTTTGCATGCTTATTTGCAAAGTTTAATTGGATGGGGTAAAGACAAGTATGGTAAGCTTATGGCAGAGATAAAGGAATGTCAAGTTTAGTTAGAGCAATTGAAGGTGTCTCTCCAGCAAAATGGAGACTACATTGTACAAATTCATGGGCATATGGACATTTTATGAAATAAAGGAAGTTTATTAGAAGCAATGGTCTCAAGTTCAATTGTTAGTAGAGGATGATCGTAACAATCATTTTTCCATGCAGTGGCTATAACTAGGAAGCAGTGCAACATGCTTGATGGGTTGTATGATAGTGAAGGTAGGTGCAGTTTATGTTTGAAGCGATAAGGCAGATTGCGGTGGATTACTTTTCTAATTTGCAAGTTCGATCATCACTTGTAAGGTTATTGCTAGTATTTCTTGATACATCTCTGTTGATCAATCAATTGCTTTATTACTTCCATTTTAAGCTATTGAGGTTTGGCAAGCTTTGCTTCAAATGGACCCTATGAAATCTCTAGGACTAGATGGTTTGCTAGGTTCATTTTATACTAGTTATTAGGATGTTATGGGTGATGACATTATTACTGCTTGTTTGTCTATTATGAATGTCATGCCTTTTCCTGCTGGGTTTAATCATACACATATTGTGATCATTCCTAAATTTTCTCATCCAGTTCGCATGATGGAATTATGCCTTATGAGTTTATACAATGTGATTTACAAATTTGTTAATAGAATGAAAGTGGTTTGTTGGATTTGGTGTCTTTTTTGTCTATTTTGAATGTCATGCCATTTCTGCTGGGTTTAATCATACACATATTATGCTCATTCCTAAAGTTTCTAATCTGGTTCACATAACGAAATTACCTGCTATTAGTTTATACACTATGATTTACAAATTGGTTAATAGAATGAAAGTAGTCTTATTGAATTTCATGTAAAAGGAGTAGAGTGCTTTTGTTTCTAATTATTTAATTACTAACAATGTTTTGTTGGATGTGGTGACTATGCATTCTTTAAAAACTAATATTTCTGGGTGCTCAAGTATTGTAGCTACAAAGCTTGATATGGCAAACGCGTGTGATCACCTAGAGTGGGGTTTCATTGAAACTATCCTACTTACTTTGGACTTTCTTGATCAATGGTGTAATATGATTATGCGATGTGTTCATCGGGTATCCTATTTAATATTTTGGAATGGATGTGTAGTGGCAGATATTATGCCTCAGAAGCGAGTTTAGCAGGGAGATCCTCTATTACTTTATATTTTTATTTAATGTATGGATGTTCTTTTTGGGTTTTTGACAAATTCCAACCAGGCATCAAGAATTATTATTTTAAAATTAGCACCTACCACTCCAACAATTTCTCATCTTTTTTTTTTTTTTTTTTTTTTTTTTTTTGCAGATGATAGTCTCATTTTTTGTAAAGCAAATCTAGCTAAAGCTTCTAAGCTTAAGTATATTCTTTTATTGTATAAATCTACTTCAAGTCAACTAGTTAATCTAGGTAAGTCTTGTACATTTTTGCATCAAGACTTTCTAAAGCTAGGAGGATGAGATTCACAGTTTCTTTAGGTATTGGGTCTTTGAACTTTATGGCCAATTATCTGGGTCTTCCTTCTATTCTTGGCTATTCTAAAAGGGTAGTTTTCCATTTTCTTAGAGATAAATTTCAAAAAAGATTATCTTTTTGGAAAGGCCTATTCTTATCCATAAGCAATAAAGAGATAATGATCAAATCTATTATGCAGGCTCTACCAACTTATACAATGAGTATCTTTCATATTACACTTTTGACCACTGATGAACTTTAAAAAATAATGAACTCTTTTTATTGGGAGATGTGAATAGTAATAGTCATCGTATTCACTGGGCTACGAGGGATAAACTTTGTATTACTAAGGATAAGGGTGAACTTGGCTTTCATAGCTTGAAAGAATTTAATTTGGCCATGCTAGCAAAGCGGTGTTGGCACCTTATGTCTCATAGTACTTCGCTGACAGCTAGAATTCTCAAAGTATAATATTTTCCTAATACTAGTCTTCTGCAGGTGCAAGCAGGCCATAGTTCAAGTTATAGTTGGAAAAGTCTTGTTGTTGCTATTCCTCTGCAAATCAAAGGAATTTATTGGTGTGTGGATAATGGTTCTTCAATCTTTGTTTTGGAAAGACCCTTGGATTCCGATTCATCTTCTTTTAAACTTGTCTTAAAATTCTAGTTTACCACTAGATTTGAGAGTCTCTAATTTATTGGTGGATAATAAATGGAATGTCGATTTGATTAATTCTGTCTTTTTGCTAAGAGATGCATAATTGACAAAAGATTAGCTTAGTTTTATTCTAAGGATGGCAATTATACAGTGAAATCAAGGTATAGTGTAGCTATGGAGAGAGTAAATCATCAAGTTGCATCTGATAGTTCTTTCTTCTCTTTTTAGCATGATATTTGGTAGCTGGACATGCCATCTAGGTAAGCCAATTTTATGTGTTATTTGTGCAAGGTTTTTTTATCAACAAATAGCAATTTAATTAAAAAAATGTGCCCGTTGATAATCTTATGTTTTTTATCAAAACCATGAGGAAACTGAATTGTATGTTTTTTACTTTGTAAATATACTGAACCTGTTTGGCGAGCCTTGCCTTGTAGCTCATTTGTCTCTGTAGTTCAAGTCAACTCTATGGTTTCTTGGATTGCTCTCATGTTTAATGCTATGGATAATAAGGTAAGGGCTATCTTTGTATCCATTTTGGATTCTTTGTGGTAGGCATGGATTAAAAGGTTTGAGACAATGTGGTTCATAAGGATGTGGTTGGTGTTTTTAACTATGACAAAGTTGTTCAATCAAAGGGAAAATCTCATAATGTGCAAGCATCCACTGGGTCTACAGTGTGCCATCGAAATGGAAGAAGCTAGTTGCAGGCGCTCTTAAAAGGAATGTGGACGCTGCTTTACATTAGGATTCAAGGACTAGTTCAGTGGGTGCAGTTACTTGAGCGAGTTTAGGGGCTGTGGTTGTAGCAAAGTCTGCCTCTTTAGGTTGTTATGCTAATGCATTTACCATGGAAATGTCGGCTCTCTGTGATACACTAAGTTGGAAAAAATTCTCTTTGTGGTTTACAACTGAGATTGAAACTGATTGTTTGATGCTAGTTTAGAGGTTGAGGAGAAATGATGGCAGAATATCGTAGAAAGCTTATGTTTTAGAAGATATTAAGTTGTATGGAGTTGTCCATTATTTAGCTAAAGAGGCTTTGAGTTGTAATAGAGATGCTTTATAGGTTGCCTCATTCCCAATTTATACTTTGAATTCTCATGTATCAGACATTTCATCAAGTTTTGATTAATGAATTTGTTATTCTTTCTAAAAAAAAAATAAATTCGGGTTGGCTCATGTTACGTTGGAATGGATATGACAAATCATGTTAGTAGGATCAACCTGACCTGATTAGATATCTAACTATATATATGCTAACCCAATATTATGCCTATCTCAAAAATTGTCATTTAAATATTAAATTAAATTCTCCAAAAACTTAAAAGGACACGTTATTGACAATTTTTCCTAAAGATTTATTTGCATACAAAAATAAAATTATAAAAATTAACATAAAAGTGTAACAACTTTATTTAGATTTATAGAATTTAAGTTCATATTGGACATCTTATGCAATAACAATATAAATTTATTCTACATTTTGAGTGTTTTTGTAATTATACTCCATTTTTTTTCTCAATTTCACTCTAATTTAAAATTTTATTGCAATTCTATCATAAAATTAAATTGAATAATAATAATAATAATAATAATAATAATAATAATAATAATAATAACAACAACATATTCATATTAATTTGAATGGTAAAAGTGAATTAATCTTTGAGTTTATTATATCATATTATTAATTTAATTTTAAATTTCAACAAGAATCAATTGCGTTATCTAACTTTATGAATTTCGTAAATTATAAATAAACATTTAATCAGATTTACAAAGTTAAAAAGTTTAATTAATTTTAATTAAAATATAAAGATTAATTAATTTCAATCAAAATATGAAGATTAATTTGACAGTATGGTATAAAAAGTTTAAGTATCAATTTGGTATTTTTGCCTTATAATTAATTAATAAAATTTTTCTTAGAATTATGACTTAAAGTAGTTAGAAGCTAAATTAAAATTTCAAATCAGGACAGAGTTAATAAAAAAATAATATTATTGCAAAAATGAGTAAAGTTAAGAATAAATTATTGTTATTATTATTATATAAAAAATTAAAATAATTGTAAATTATAGATTCTTTCAAAAAAAAATTAAGTTTGATTACTAAATATTTTCTCCCCAATTGTAGGAAACACAATAATTTCTGGATAATTTTTTTTATTTTGTTTTGTGATTATGTGTTGTTTAAAGTATTAGCATAAAATTAATACATAAAGTAAGGAAATATGAACAAATATTTAATTTAATTAATTAATTAGTAATAATTAAAAATTATTTTTATTAATTAAACATTTTTTGATTGTCACATAGAATGCCATTTTGAGAAATGTAATATAAAATAGGTCTACAGATATATTACCACCAAATTATGCTTACTAGCATATTAAATATATATTTAAAAAAAATTTATCTATTTAAATAATTAAAAATTTAAATTTGACAATCAAAAATTTATAATAATAATATTATTATTGTAAGGTTAAACATAAATTTACCCTAACTTTTTTTTACAGTTGTACCCTTTGTTGTCGATTTTATTATAAAATTGAAATTTTAGTTACAATTCTACTTTAAGTCACCATTATATATATATATATATATATATATATATATATATATATATATATATATAATTGGACCGAGTGAAATATTTTGATGTAGTTCTGGATATTAATGTATATCTAAACCAAGAACTAAACTTAATTGAACCAAATTTTACCGATTTAAATTGGACCGAAATAACCAAAGTTTTTTAGTTTTTTATTTATAATATATAAGTAATGCTAATTGAATAATATATAGATAACACAAAAATTATAAGATTATACATGACATTATACCAATTATTAAATTATATCAAGATTATATCACAAAAAAAAATGTGTGAATTATAAATCTATAATTATAAATGTATACATCTCAATCGAATATAAATATTGATATCTATACAATTTAATAAAATATTAGGTTCATTAAATTTGTATGAATGAAAAATTAGTAAAATAAAATGAATTAAATCTTAATAATACTAAGATATAACTATATATTATAATAAAATATTTAAATTCATTATATATATGTTATGATCAATTATCTGAAGACATTGCCCAAATTCATTTAGAGTGGAGATAAAGAATTCATATAACCGACCCCAATTAATTTTAGAATTAAGGTTTAGTTGAGTTGTATGTGTTATGATCAATTAATGAAAGAAAATAAGAAAGTGTAATGTATTAGTATATAACAACACGCAATAAAATAAGAGTATGTTTGGTAGGGCGTAATGAGACGTAATATAATATAATCAAATGAATTTTTAATGTAAATTTATATTAGAAATTTATTTGATTATATTACATTATATCTCATTATGACTTACTAAAAGCATCCTAAAAACATGCATACATGCTAGAATAATTTTACAAATTCATTTTATTATAAGACATGAATAAATAGTATTAAATCATTTAATTTATATAGATAAAATAATAACTTTACTTCCGCATAATGTATGAATCTAATGCGATTATCAAACTGTATATATTATGATAGATAACCAATATAATTCATAATTTCCTAAAATTCATATCCATATTTATTTTAGAGATTGATTCATTTTAAATATGTATTCATATCTTTTATCTATAACATTGTTAAAAATTATTAATCACAATGTTAAATCTTGAATTTAATTTAACCAATACTATTTTATTATCTCTAATTACAAAATAAAATTAAGTAATGATTAATCAATTATAAAGAAAAATATTAAAATATTAAAAATATCTTACAAGAAGTAAAGAATACTTTAAATATATATTCATATCTTTTATATATAATATTGTTAAAATTATTAATTACAATGCAAGAAATATACAATATTATGATAAAATTTCTTGTGATGAAATTAATTTCATCACAAAAAGCACCCTTGTAACTATATTATTACTTTTCTTGATGGATCATAACTATTATTACTATTGCACACTTATATATATATATATCTATATATATATATATATATATATATAGACACACATGCACATACAATAATTTAATCTAATATATCTAATCATATATTTTTAACTACTAGTATTGACTTTTCACATGGCATTTAAAATTTAGAATTTAATAAAATAAAATAAAAATATAATATTAAATTGATTTATATATTACTAAAAATTATAATATTAATTTTTTCTTTCAAGAGTTTCCATGTGAATTGTAATTTTTAAATTAATAAATTTAATATAATAATAATATTATTAATAATATTAATATCAATATTAGTACATCATTTTGCTTAGTGATTGATAGACTCATCTTTTTGACCTAACTATTTAAATATCATTAATGATTAATAGACTCATAGTTTTGTTGCTAGGTCGTAACACACGTTGTGCTCTAGTGTCACTGGCAAGGTCTATTGGGCGACAGGTGACGATGTTGTGTACTGAACAACTAGTGAGGGGCTTGCAAGGATCATTGGGCATGGAAGAAAGGGGAAAGTACATTGTGAAATACATCATCAATCACACACAAGCATTGTATATCTTTAGAACTCAATCAAAGTTAGAATTATTAACGGTGGCAAAGACTCTATTTGCTTCAAATTACATCTTATTGAAAAGGTTGTTAGTTTGTAGGGAGGCTCTTGCAACAACAATTATTCTTAAATCATGGAAGGAGTGGGTGAAACAAAGAGATGTGAGAGTGAGGACAATGGGTGCCTTAGTTGGTAAATCAATTAGTAGTGAGGAGTTTTGGGAGGAAGTTGAAAATATAGTTGTTATTACTAGGCCATTTTATCTGTTGATTAAGTTTAGTGATGGTGAAGGTCAAACGTTAGGGGAAATATATGAAAGAATAGATTGCATGCTTGGATAATTAAAAGATATAATGAGAAATAATAAGTATAGAGACAGCTATGAACAAATGGAGGCTATTTGTGTTGGGAAGATGGGGAAGATGAACATTACAATGCATTTTCTTGGTTTTGCTCTCACACTAAGATTTTATGATGTTCACTACCTGGACACACCAGCTCCTAGAGGTGTATCTAGAAGGGCTCCAAATTTTGATAAAAAAGTTCTTTTAGGTGTTATGGAAGCTTTTGGAAGGATAACAGAAAATGAGGTAAAAGAGAAGCTCTTACGAGAATAATTTGCAATTTTTCACATGAAGAAAGACATATATAGCATGGTAGCTGCTCAAACCATAGTTACCTAGTACATAGCATATCGTGGTACTATTATACTTAGTATGCCCCTCGGCTATATATATGGTACTCTAGAAGTAGGCTTAATTGGTTTGCTTTTTTGGAACATGATGCGTTAAGATTATATATTCGGATCGTATTATAAAATTAATAATTATATATTCGGATCGATTTGTAATTTTTCGCATGAAGAAAAGCATAATTATTAATTTTATAATATGATCCAAATATATAATCTTAATGCACCATGTTTCAAAATAGCGAACCAACTAAGTCTCCCCCTAGAGTACTTAGTGTATAGTCGAGGGGCGTACTAAGTACTCGTACCCGTAGCACCATCTGTTATGTACCACGTACTAGGTAGCTATGGTTTGAGCAGCTACCATGCTATATATGTCTTCCTTCATGTGAAAAATTGCAAATTGTTCTCGTAAGAGCTTGTCTTCTACCTCATTTTCTACTATCCTTCCAAAAGCTTCCATAACACCTAAAACAACTTCTTTATCAAAATTTGGAGCTCTTCTAGAGACACCTCTAGGAGCTGGTGTTTCCAAGTAGTGAACATCATAAAATCTTAGTGTGACAGCAAAACCAAGACAATGCATTGTAATGTTCATCTTCCCAACACAAATAGCCTCCATTTGTTCATAGTTGTCTCTATGCTTATTATTTCTCATTATATCCTTTAATTGTCCAAGCATACAATCTATTCTTTCATATGTTTCCCGTAATGTTTGACCTTCACCATCACTAAACTTAATCAACAGATAAAGTGGCCTAGTAATAACAACGATATTTTTGACTTCCTCCCAAAACTCCTTACTACTAATTGTTTTAGCAACTAAGGCACCCATTGTCCTCACTCTCACATCTCCTTGTTTCGCCCACTCCTTCCATGATTTAAGAATAATTGTTGTTGCAAGAGCCTCCCTACAAACTAACAACCTTTTCAATAAGATGTAATGTGAAGTAAGTCTAGTCTTTGCCACCGTTAACAATTTTAACTTTGGCTGAGTTCTAGAGATAGACAATGCTTGTGTGTGATTGGTGATGTATTTCACAATGTACTTCCCCCTTTTATAAGTGTCTTTCAACTAATCAAACCTTTCAGCAAAATCTTTAAAAATTAAGTTGAGAGTATGAGCACATGTACCAAAATAAAAATATGTGTTTATATACCTTCTCTATTTCTTTTCTTGATGCGTTATCAGCAACGACTTGAAGGACATTTAGATGCCCCTACTTCCTCAAATGCCTTAAGTAAATATTCTGCAATAGCACGACCTGCACAAACAAAAATAAACATTTAGAACACTTACAACAATTTAATTCTTAACGTTTTTGTTAAAAGATATAAAATTTTAAAATATATAACCCGTTTTCTCAATGCTTGAAAAATCATCAGCGTACATGAACATCGCTCCACGGCTATTTGCAGCAATGACATTAAATAGTGGTCGATGTTTAACATTAGACCGTCCATCAGAAACAATAGATACACCGTAAGTATACCAAGTGTCTTTGATTGGACCCAAATCTTTTTCTACATCTCTTTTACACTCATCTAACAATGTAGTTCTTGATTTTTCAAAAGATAGAGCTTTGTAACCTTTAGGGACCTTTTTAATTGCTGTCACCATCTCACAAAATTGAGGACTTCGCAGAACATTAAAAGGAATTCCATTAGCACACAATCCTCTTACCACTTTTAAATCCACCATATCCCTCTCCATTATATTAAAAGCACTTTCTATTGGTTTAGCAATCACTGGTTTATGCCTTAAAATAATTATGGAATTTTTCAGAGATGAAGACACACCTGATTTCTCTGCCACTTCAACATTTCTTTTTATTTTCTTATACGCAGCCCTGTCTTTCTTGTATTCCCGCTTTCTTCCCGGTAGAGCTCCAAAAAAAAAATGGTAATGAGTTCTTGTATATGAACTATTAAATTGATTCTTACAGTGCTTGCATGACCAATTTTTTGCTGCTCCTGGATTTTTCCCTTGTGCTACTCCAATCATATTGACTTCACTCAACAGTGGTTTTATTGATGAATCTTGTTGGGCGCGATTTGACGATTGTGCAATTTTGAGATTTGTCTTCTCAGTTGGCTGAATTGGTGCTTCCAAATCTTCACTCTCATCACTTGAATATCTATCTATTTCAGAATTACTTATTGCTTCTAATTGTCTTTTTCCAAACACCATGTACGTTGAGAAATAGAAGGAATAAGTGGTGCTGTTTAAGAGCATCTAAGGTTCATTGTACAAGCCAAATTTCACCCTATATTATAATTTTAATTTTTTAATTAATAATAATTACAAGTTTCCATGAAGTCTATTAATTAATTTTTTTCCTTCCCGTTGGGGTAAAAGAAAAGAAGATAAATATGGGATAAAGAGAAGTAGCTAAAGTGACGTTTCTGTTGATTAGAGCATTTTGTTTAGCATTTATCTTTTGATGTCAAAAGAAATTAAATTATTATTTTCTCATTTTCGGTGAAATTGCATCATCCATCTCTCTTTATTTATTTATTTATTTTTTGAACCAAAATACCAAACCCGTTTGTTTATGATTAATTATTTAAATCATATCATTTTCATGTGGATAACTTTGATTTAAATTATATTATTTTCATGTAATCATATATTATTTCCATGATAATATTCTAATGAAAGTTGATTAATGAAATTAAATTAGAGTATTTTTATGAAAAATTAATTAATTTTTAACTAGTATAACTTTAATTTGATTGTTGTTGATTAGGCTTCAAGTAGGGTTCGACTCGTAACCTCATACCCTTTAAAACTAAATATTATTAAATATTCTAATTAAATACTCTAGTTGAAATTGATTATATGCAATTTAAATAGAGAATTTGTTATGACAAATTGAATAATTTTAAATAGCATAAAGTTAATTTGACTGTTGTTGATTGGTTTTGATTAGGGTTCAAACTCGTAACTTTCTAGTCTTGACATGTCTCTAATTAAGTACTCCGACCAAAGTTGGTATTAATGAAATTTAGTATTTTCGTGATAAAAAATTGATTAATTTTAATCTATCATAATTTTAATTTGATTGTTGTTCATTAGGTTCTAAGTAGGGTTTGACTTATAACGTCATACTCCTAAGATGACTATAATTAAATATTTTAATCAAAATTGGCTATATGAAATTTAAATTAGAATATTTGTTATGACAAATTGGTTAATTATTAAATAGAATAATTTGATTGTTGTTGATTGGGTTTTGATTAGGGTTCGAACTCATAATTTCATTGTTATAATTCATATTAGTTCTTGAGAAAACTCTATTAAGTACTCTAACTGATGAAATTTAAATTATATTCTTACGAAAAAATTGAATAATTTTTCAGTTGTATATATTTAATTTGATTATTATTGATTGGGTTTTAAGTAGGGTTTGACTCGTAACCTCACTGTCCTACAATGATTCTTTCTTTCCTTCTTTTTTTTTTTTTTTTTTTTTTTGCCAAACGTCCTACAATGATTCTAACTAAATAATATAATCAAATTTAATTACATGAAATTTTAAATAGGATATAGTATAAATTGATTGATTTTTAAACATTAATTTTGTTAATTATTATTTTGCTGATTAAGCTTATTAAACTTCAATTAGAGGTACCATTTGAAATATCACCACCCAAAAGCTACTCTAATTAAACACTATAATCAAATTGAGTATATCAATCTTTGATTAGAGTATTTGTTATGATAAATTGATTAATTTTAAATATTGCTATAGTTTTAAAATTTATATGCATATTAAATTTTAATATCGAAATCTCACAGTCTGAAATGACATTAATTAAAATTGATTGTATCATGCATTGATTTGAATATTAATATTAATAAAATTAATTAGTTTTTAAATAGTATAATAATCATTTTATTTATGTATTAAATAATTAAGATTATATATGCGAACTAAATTGATTAAGGGTCACAAATTTCGTGATATGCAATTCTTTATAATATAGTATCTATAAAATATATACACTATCATCAACATAAGAAATTTTGAATATTTATATTTTTTTAATTTTTTATTTGAGAAATAACAAATAGATGGAGAACCTAATTTTCATTTGTATAATTACATGACATAAAATTTTTAAATTATGCACATTATTATTTATAATAATACATTTTAAGGCTTTAATTCATATGTCATAATTTTTCTTTTAGTTCTTTTGAGCTTTAAGCTCTCCTTCTTATTTCTTCGAAAAAAAAAAGGCTCTTCCTGCAATAAAAAAATATTTATATATCTATTTTAAATAAATAATTATATTTTTACTTCCACATAATTATCTAATTTTATGGTATTAATAGTATAATATTTTCTTAAATATAGTGGTAATTTTAATTAATTACATTTAAATTATTACTACTATTTAATAATAAACAACTACTTTCCACTTGGATTCTCTAATTTTCTAGTTAAAAGATAAACACAGCTGGTTTCGATTCCTTTCCAACTTTCTCTTTCTTTCAATTCATTTCATCTTCTTCTTCTTCTTTCTTCTTCTTCTTCCTCCTCCTTTGTTCTTTCAAAATTTTATGCGTGGCAAGTACGTTCTCTTTCAATTTGTCTCTTCTTCTTCTTCATCTCTTTTTTTTCATCCTTCTCCGTTCTTTCAAAATTTTTTGCACAGTGATAGAGATCCAGATCGCATACCAAGGCAATTTGTAGCACAAAAGAACTGCAATTCGGATTTCGAGTACCAGATCGCGATACGAGGGGGGTGGGAGCGAATTAGGTAACTATGGGATGTCTGCCAAAAGGCTACCTTTGATGGCTTTTACAAGTTAATTTCTACAAAACCTAAATTTTTTTTATGTCTTTATTTTGTTTCATTTATAGAAAGGGAGAATAGTTTGGGTTCCTAAAAATCAACCACAAAGAGACCAAAAAGAAACCAAATATCATCAAGTCAATTCATCAATGGTCTTAATCATATTGGCATTTAATCAAAACAATATTTTCAATTAGGGATTAAACATTCTTACCAACATTGCCAATGCCAATTGCCTTACCCTTAGCATTGTTTGCAAGTATGGTACCCCATAAAAGCTTTCCTTGAATTTTCATTCCTAATTATATGTCTTGAGCATCCACTATCTTTATATCATTAACTCATCATCCTTAGTGGATTTGACACACTTATAAGAAAAGCAATTCATCTTTGCTTTGGTACCTAAGTATATTTAGGTCCTTAGGGGTTAGAAATGGAAGGATCCTCTAATTTGAGGTGTGCCTTCCTTACATAACAAAAAATGTTTACATGCCCATTTTTCATACAATAATGGCACTTAAACTTAAACTTGAAAGTCTTTTTGGATTTTGCCATATTGTTATGAAATTTAGGTTTTTTCACAATATTATAATGATTATGCACACAAGAACATAAATTATGTTGTGAATGTGGTTGTTTAGGAGTATGCCTCTTATATATGAATGCATGATTTGCTTTTGGAGGCTTGGCTCTAAAGCTTTGTGAACCCTTATGAATCCTATTAGGGTTAGGGGGTTTAGTGTGTGATTTTACTCCATTTTTAACAACATCAATGCTAGAGGTTTGAGGAGTTGTGACTTTGACAAAAGACGAAGGAGAGGATGTAGAAGTTGATGAACCATCAAAGCCAAGACCATGCCTCACTAAGGGTGGTCTTTGAGATACAATTAGTGTATCCAAAGCTTCTTTCCCTTTATGAAATTTAGAAATTGAGGTTCTCAGTTCTTCAACTCTAATTTTAAAGAATCATTTTCTTTATTTAAAGCTTCAAATGAGAAGGTTTTTGTGAAAATTTCTTCCAATGAGTCTTTGAGACTAACATTGGATGTTTTCAAACTTAAAACAAGTTTTTCCAATTGTTTGAAATTCCTTTAAGTTGTGAATATTTTTCTTTATAAAATTTCATTTTTAAAAGATATTTTTGGCACTTCAAGGCCATAGCTTTCATGAGTTCATCCTCATCATCATCCTCACAGGTAAATTATCACAATCATCATCATAAGAGTGAGACTTGAAGCAAACAATATCATCATCATTAGAATGAGAAATGGAACATACCTCATTTGTAAGTTCCTTCAAAGCCATGAAGTAAAGGTTGGCTACATCCTAATTCTCCTCTTCACTTGAAGAGCTATCATCCCAAGTAGCCTTGAATCCTTTCTTCTTTTCCTTATTCTTAGGACAATCGGGCTTTAGATGGCCTTGCTTTCCACATCCAAAGCAAGTTACTTCATTTTTGTTTTTTCTTTTTGTATTTGATGATCTCTTTTATTCTTCTAGCGATTCTTGTTAGCTCCTCATCTTCATCATCGTTTGAAGAGTCACTTGAATTACTTTTATTATCAATTTGATCTTTTAAGGACTTGAGAGCTAGTGACTTCTTTCTCTCCTTTTCTTAATGTTCTTCTTTCACAAGGACTTGAGAGCTAGGAACCTTTCCAAAATCCTCGTTGGCTTCTTCAATACTAGCCACTCTTACTCTATAATATTTCTTTTAAAGAGCTTTGAGAATCTTGTGAGTAATATCATCCAAGCTAAATACTTTGGTCAATTTCTTTATGTTGATGACAATGGCTAGGAGCCTATTTGTCATATCAGTGATGCTCTCGTTAGGCTTCATTTTGAAAAGCTCATACTCAGTTGGAAGCAATTGAATCTTTTTAGCTTTAACTTGTTTGGTTCCTTCATGGTAGTTTTCTAAAGCTTTCTAAATGCTAAAAGCACTTGAACAATGTTGAACTCTACCACATTCTTCTCTTGAGATCGAACTAAGAAGAATTGCCATGGCTCTCTTATTTTTGCCGTTGGCTTTCTTTATGCATCCACCCATTCCTCTCTAGGAATTAGTTCTTTAACACCATCAATCATTTTTTATAGAGGCTTTAATCCCATAAATCCATAAGATCACTATCAAGATATAACTCCATTTTAAACATCTAGTACGCATAATTGGTGTCGTTGAAGTGTGGCTTGATGCAATGCATCCCTTCATTGGCCATTTGATTTTTTCTTAGACAATTAAGCTTAAAGAATGAGATCAAAGCTCTGATACTACTTGTTTTCCCTTATGCACCAAAAAGGGGGGTTGAATTGATGGAAAATTAAAATTTAAATCAAAAGGAGATAAGAAAAAGAGATAAAAACACAAAATTTATAGTGGTTCAGATCCAACCGATCCTACATCCACTCCCCAGTCACACTATTGGTTATTTCCACTATCTATAGAGTTTTACCAAATTTACTCCTAACTCAGTGTTTACGCTCATACCAAACCTTATGAGAGTTTTCTTAAGGCTCAATTTTAACCTAAACAAGAGTTTTAACAAAGGCTAACTCTAAAACCCAACCAAGTATTTTACAAAGGCTTAAACTTAAACCTAAACAAGAGTTTTCTAAGCCTCACTCCCAAACCTATACAAGTGTTTCAATGGCTAACACTCAACTAACCAACACAAGATGTGTATTACAAAGGTTTTTGGTTTGAGAAATGAAATTGCAAGAGTTTGGACACTTGTTAAACTATTCTCTACTGTCTAAGGCCTTTAGAGGGGGTATTTATAGCTTACATCCTCTAAAGAGCCATTATAAGTAAGTATAAAGATAAAAAATCAATTCCAAAACAACTTGCAAAAATTTATTTACCAAAAGCATAATCACAATCATGAAAACCACAACACAGTTGAGAAATTCATTCCTCCAATGGCTAATGACATATGGAGCCTGATCATTGACTACTTGACTATCCGTTAGAGAGTACCATGTCATATGCCAATTTCGCAATCACAATTCATGTTTCACATCCAGAATTATGATCGCGACTGAGGTTTCTATCCTTCACCCTTAATTGCTTTAATTTATTGCAGTTGTGATTTGTATGTTACGGTCACAAAATTGTGATGGTAAGAGCGATTTAGTTATTACAAGCGTGATTTTCAAGTCATTTTTTTACGTTTAGGGAATTTGTTAATGGCGAGGGACTTGCAGTTCAAACAGAAGATGTGACTCTATGTTTGGGAGAGATAAGGGGTGCTAGTGGAGGAGCAATACCAAGGATGCAGTAGTGAGTCAGACTATGGTGGTAGTGACAAAAGAGATTGTGACTGTAGTGAGGAGGCAAAGTGACACCATAGTCATAGTTCAGAGGAAGGTCACTGCAGCTAGCGCATAGAGGAGGACTATTGTTACTAGGATTTAAAGAAGAAGTACATCTATGGTAGCATGGACTAGTTCTCAAGTTATAATGACACAAAAGAAAGTTAGAGTGAGTGAGTAATACTAGAGTTACTGAGACTTAGAGTAGGATTTCTAGGGTGACCATGAGGAGCAATTCTAGTTCTACTAGTGCCTCAACTACTAATATAGTGAAGGAGGACACAGAGACTAGAATTAGAGATATGATGGCCAAGGAGGTTTATTTAGATGCACTTTATCTTGTAGCTATTTAGGACTCTTGCCGCAGGTTTTTGTTTTTATGCCTACTTGCAAGCTCACATGATTATGGGGATAAGCTACAGATGATATAGGAAATGGTTATCCTTTTTTGTGATGATGGATTATGCTTTGTAAAATATGATCATTGTTATATGAGATATCTTTTATTTTTATTTTAATTTCTGCCAAAGTCTCCCTTTTGAGTTTTCAATTTAGCGAGATCTTTCTATATTTTTTTAGCTCTGATTTTTGCAGAGTTGCCCTTTCGAGTTTTCGACTTAACGAGTTTACTCTAAATTCTGCCAAAGCTGCCCTTTCGAATATTTAGCTTAGTGAGCATTTTTCTCTTTTTTTTTTTTTTATTTAGGCAAAAGGAATTGAGTGAATGATGTATTTGGCACAGAGGAAATGAGTATGTGATGTTTTATTGTGTGAAAACCAAAGTATATTTTTTTATCATGATTTGGACCGTACCCAAGTCAGGCTACCTAGGTATCTCTTACAATTATTTTCCTTTCATTCATTTCCCTAAGGGAGAATTAGGTCCATATAGTTCTTATTACATGGTATTGAAAAGGAAAAACAAAAAGAAAATGTAGACATCACCCTCTGACGAAGTACCGCTTTAACTGATCTAGATTACAAGGATGGAAAATTTTATTTTTGTCCACATCCATGAGGATGGTACCTCCATCAAATAGGATCTTCTTAAGCATATACAATCCGGCCTAATTTGATTTGAACTTTCCTCTTGTATCATGAACAGGAGCTTAAATCTCTTTAGAACTAGATTTCCTTCTTACAAACCCCTATCTTTCACTTTCTTATTGACGTGCCTGGCTAGTCTTTGTTAATAGCCATGAATTTTGTATAGAGTATCTATTCTCTTTTCATAAATGAAATTCAACCGGTCATGATGCCCTTTGATATATTTTGCCTTCATTCTCCACAGCTTCTGCTTGACACGCTTTATGTGTATCAGAATCTTATGAACTTTGATGCTTGCATCTATCTTTTTCATATCCTTGGGTTCTCATGCAGAACACTCTATCAGCTCATGAGCCTTTTTGATTAACGATATGCAGATACAATGTATATGATTTTTGGTTTTTTCCTCTGTATCATAATTAATTAATTCTTTTGCCTTTTTCATTTTCATTTTTCATTTTTTTATTTTTTTTATTTTTTTGGATATCTTACTCAAAGATGGATTAAAAGAAGTAGAGTATAGAGAATCATGAAAGTAAGCAGAAAACTTGAACTTTTTTATTCATGATAAAAGTCTCATCATCATGGATTACATTGGTAGTGAAAGATAAGCCCAGAAGATGGGTTACATACTTAAAAGGATAGGACTTAATAGACTAGAATTTCAAAAGATTTAACAGAAATAGACTCAATAGACTTGAGAGACTGAGACTTAGACTTATATGACTCAAAATGAACTCAGAGGACTCAAGCATAGCAGGGCTAACATTCTTCTCAAAGTACTAATTATTAGGTAGAGCTTGAGATGGTTAGATGAAACTCTAACTTGGTGTAGGGAATGAAGTTACCATTGGCCTAATGGTTTGAAAAAGGATTGGTAGTGATGTTAGGCTTTGAGATTAGAAGTAATAATGTTTCCACCATTAATAAGGTCTTAGATTTTGTGCTTTAGAGCTCTTACATGTTTCAATTTTGTGCCCCGCTTCTTGGTGATAATCACAATGCTCATTAGCATTGTAGCCTTTAAGCAAGGGGTTTGAAGGAGGTCATGGTTCTAAGGGGCTTTACCAAATAAGCCTCCAGGGATTTCTTGTAAACAATGTAGATGGGCATGCCTAGCTCAAAAAAAGTCTTCCTTGCTTCTAACCTCATAAGTTGGCAATAAGAGAGGGCATTTACCTCCCCTCCTCTTTGAGTGGTAGGGTTAGTGGCATTGGTGGTGTAATTGGTATTCTTGCAGTATCTAAAGCTGAAGGATTCATCTTTAGTTTATTCAAACTGGATTAAATCCTTAATCTTAGAGGCAGTAGTAATGAGGGCCTTAAAATTTAGGAGATACTACATTTGCATATGAATTTGGTACTGAGGGAGAAGATTATTGATGATGATGTCAATTTGCTCTTCCTCATATGGACAATTCACCATTTAGGCTACTTTTACCTCCACCTTGCAAGAAATGCAGTGAAAGACTCTCTTTGACCTTGTTTGGTTATTTCTAAAACTCTACAGGTGACATCCACTTCAATGTTATAGCTGTAATGTTTGACAAATGCATTGTATATGTCATCCTAAGTTTTCTTATGATTTTGGTTAAGATCTAGTAACTATTTAACAGTGGCTCCACTCAAAGACTATTGAAATAATTGAGCAACAGACTTGTCATCCACACCAAATGATCTTATGGCACCCACGTATATTTTAAGGTAGGTCTTTAGGCAAGTAGTACCATTGAATTCGTCCATAACGAGCATCTTGAAATTAGGTGGTACATGTGCATTTAGGAAAAGAGCTAAGGAGTCGACATCTATCATATCTTCACGCTTTTTTATGTTTTTGATTGTTCTTTCTATAGCTTTGAATTTCTCCATTAATTTCTTAGCTTTGGGAAAGTTAGAGAAATCTCCACTTTAAAAAGGATTTGTAGTAGGTGGCATTCAAATCCAAAGCAAGAGAGGTAGGAGTCCTAGGTGCTTTCCCTTTATTAGTGTGATCAATAATGGGAGGAGTGAAAGTGGGGGCATGGCTAGTCCCAGCTTGAGTGAAAGCCAACTCAACACAAGTAGAAGGAAGAGTCATAGTGGTATTAGTCATTTTCTTGACCTCATTAATGATGGATTGACATTGGGAGTTAAGGGCATTAGTGAAGTTGATGGACTAGGCATTAAGGGTATTAGTGAAAGAGTCGACTTGAGTCTTAAAGGCAATGGTGAGTGTGGTTTAAAAGGTCTCCTCTTGCTTCTTGAGCATATTAGTGAAGAAAGTACTCATGACATCTTGGTTGAAAGTGTCAAAAGTGTTGGGCATTTGTATCTTTAAAAGAAAAAGAAGAAAAGAAAGGGTAAGAATTTACAATTGAAAAGGAAAAAAAAGGTGAAAGATGCAACAGTATGTCAGGAAAAAGATTCCTTGTTTGGTTGGTCACCAGATTAAGTGTTTGGGGTGACGGACCACTGGTTTTGGTATTTGAGATGCTTGGGCTTTCATTGTCGAGTTTCTTATATTATGTATGCATGACAATATCATAACGCTTGCCAAAAAGGTTTCATGGGCATATGCACAAACGTCTCAACTATTATGCTACATGGAACCTAGGGTCAATGTTAGGGCGACTATATGCATAAAGGTGAAGCATGGTTCAGTTTAGGATTCCCCGTCCCACTAGAGCATCAATATACCTAATCATATGTGAGTCAAGGAACCTCACGTTAGTGAAATAGTAATGATTACTTGTTACACTACCAAAATGATTGGGGATTCAAATGGTGGAATGCTTTCGCTATTTCCCAACATACTCAAAGAGAGTCATTGAGTTAATGCTACTCACCATCCAAAAGTTTTCCTAAAATTAAGGTTAAGCAAAAAGCCTTTATTATACAAAGTGATGCATGAAAATCAAATTAAACTTAATGAACCAAATGGAGATTATTTTTTAGAAAATCTCAAACAAATAATAATCCTCTTATTTTGCTTTTCTTTTAAAAATGGTGGCAACCAATCCCTAGTAAAGTCGCCAGCTATAAGGCCTTGCCTGAACACCAGTCCGATCTACTGAAAGAGGGAATTGAAATACTCATTTCATTTGGACTCACAATTAAAGTCCTCAAGCTTGGATGGATTGATTTTGAAAATATTTTGGGAGTCACCACCCTAATTTATTTAAAATGGAAAAAATTAAGGAAAAACCAATTATGTCTCCAATTCATTAATTTTGTAATTAATTGACCCGATGATAAAATCACTAATCTTCAAAACCAAAGAGGATTTAAGAACTAGGTTTTTTAGTTTTAAATAATCTAGATTTGGCTCGTAACTTTATTTGACTTGAAAATTAATTTTATCAATGACAATTATAGGACAATAATTAAAGTACATGATCATGACATAATTATGAATGCATGGAGAAAATTAAGGAAAGCAAGTAAAATAAAACATCCACAAGTTAAGAAGTCTCCTCTAATCTTTATGGATTCTAGGAAAATCACATAGTTGCTCCTTAACTCCAAAATAATTAAATGATCATTTACATAATTTAATAAATAGGATGCCTCCCCTAACCCTTATGAGTTTTAGGAATGCCACAAATTCTCTTATAAAAACATGAATATAAATAATTACATTTGAAAGCAAATGGAAAAAAGGAATTAATTTAGAATTGGATTTGATACTTGGATTTAGATTCTAAACGTGCATGTATACTCCACTGAATAGTGATCTAGACCCACATAGTTCATTCCATGGCTAAGTAGAGGGTTTGAGGATTTGATCAAGTTAATTAATTTGAGGGTTGTACGAATGAGAGAAACTATTATACCTTTAGTCTTGGTACGTGAGATGGATGGAGGGTTTGCCGGACTAAAGTTTCATTTTATCAGTGTCAAAAAGCAGGGATCCTACTCAAAGAGAGTGCATAAGGATGGAGAATTGGATTGATTGACTAATTAATTAATTAAAATAATTAATTAATCAATTAGATTGGATTGGATAGATTGATTAATTAATTAAAAAGATTAATTAATTATTAGGATTGATTTTGAAAAAAGTGATTAATTAATTAATTAAGTAATGTGATTAAAAAAAATTAGTTAATTAAAAAATTAATTAACTTGGTTGGGATGGATTAATTAATTAATTAAATATGAGATTGATTAGAGATATAGAGAGAGCAAGTAGATAACCTATCAACAAATGCTCCAGGGTGTGTCCAAATGAAGGAAGTGGAAGCCTATTTATAGACAAATGGAGTGAGGAGCATTTTGAAAATATTAAAAGTGAAAAATTCATAAAGGGCATGGCTGGAAAAAGGGTGAAAATTGGACAAAAAAGGCATAAAAAAATCATTTTGAAGGGCAAAGGGAGGACCAGTCACATATAGTCCTTCGTGGGGCGTGGCACCTATGCTGACACATGGCGTGGGTCCCTTTTCATCCTTCAAGATTTTCGAGGCTTCCACATCAGTTTCAGAGGAGTTTCAGAGTTTAGATTGGCAGTTCAAAATTAATTATCAGCCACTTAGGCAATCAATTTCGAGTCAAAGCCAGTCAATTTCAAAAAAATGTTATTTGGTCTAGAAGGTCGAGTCTGGGTCGAGAAAGTGTTAGTCTATGCTAAAAATATTTCGGATGGATCTAATGATTTCAGAATGAATTCTTAGAGGTGCTAAAATGAGGGTTCACATATAGCAAAAATATCGACTACATCAATAAATTAAAATGTATAAAAATGAATAAAATTTTTTCTTATTATTTACTTTTTTTTTACTATTGTTAGTTTCTATTTTTTTGTATTTGTTAACTACTTCTTCCTTTCATTTCTTCTTCTTCTCTTAACCTGAATTGAGTCCTAATAATTGATCTTTTTAATTATTTTTTCTTTAAATCTTACCTAATTAACTATAAATTAAAAAGCATTGATTAAGAAGTTTAATTAAGAAAGTAATTGTTGGTCCCAAATCAAAATAATATTGGCGTGTTGAAAATAACAAATGGGAGTCTTTAATTGATGAAATAAGTGATAGTTGTAGGTGGATAAAATTTATAGTCAAAATAATGGGGCCCACTAATCAAATATAGTAGCTGTAGGTCAAACTTGTGTTGTGGACCACCAATTATACTCATTCTATTTCATAATGATAGCCATTTTAAAATATTGCACATATATTAAGAAAGCTATTAAATAGCTTTAATTTTTATTGATATAGATAAATATATCCTTATTTTGTCATTAAAGATAATAAATTTTGCATAAAAAGTAGAAGAAAAAATGAAATTGGAGATGAGGGTAAATTGAAAAAAAAAAAGGTAATAAATGCTGCATAAAACTCTTAAAATTACAATTAATTTAAAATAAAAATTTTTTCCTAAAATAACTATTGTTATGAACCAGAGGGAGTAATAGCGATGAAATATGAAATAATAGGGTCCACCGTATTTTGATATTCAATGCAGGAAAGTTTAGGAAAGCATATTTTTGTGAAAAAATGATCAAAAAACATATTTTTGTAACAAAATTAGTCAAAGAATAAAAAATATAATATTAAGGTTTTTTTTAAGCATTTCTGTAGAAATATATTATGGAGTGACTTATCCTAGATTTTGAATGAAATAGTTTATGTTTCTCTTCAACTCTTCCCATTATCTACCAAAAAAAAAATAGATATTAAAATAAAAGATATAAAATGTCATTATTCTGCCATTTATTCCAATGTCGTTATTCTGCCATTATTCTAATGACGTTACAACCAAACGTCGAAATCGGGATAATTATAAATTTGGTATATGAACTTTTTAATTTTTTCTATTTTGGTGTATGAACTAAATTTTTTTGCAATCAAGTGCTTAAACAGAACAAATCTCTATCAATCAAGTGCTTTGTTCCAATTTGGTCTTGCCTGAGTGCTAACTCAACTTTATTAGCCTTGATTTTTCATTAAAAAGCTTGCATCACCCATTAAATATAAAATGAAAAAAATAACCTTCCATCTCTCACTTTTTTCTCCTCTTTGCCCTTTCTCTCTCTTATTTCTTTCATCTTACCATTTTTCATTTTAGTTTCATCACAATTCTAATTCACAAGCCATGGCCACCGTAAATCCATCTTTAATCTCACTCACTGCCTCTCTATCCACTACTACCAAACTCAAATTCCAAATCACCCAACTCTCATTATCCATAAAACTCCCAAAAATCACTAAAATCCAACTCTTATCTCTCTCATCTTCCATTATCAAATTTGTCTCTGTCCTTTCAACAACTTCCTTTACATTCGCTCTACTCTCTCTTGCGAAAGAAATTGAGAAAGTTGTTGTGTTCAATTACAATTTGACAGTATCAAGATTGTTCAATTCTTAATTCTCATGATAGCTTTGGATAAGATTTATTTCTCTCCGCTTAGTAAATCCATGGATGGGAGAGATACTGCAACTAGCCTTCAAACATGGATATGGATTTGCTGGTTTGATGTTGATGATAGCCGGACGAGACTAGTATGAGTTGATCATGACGGAGCCCAAATGGATACTGTTGGTAACGATGGAATTCTCTTAACGTGTGACTAAGGCATACTGATTCACAGTGGCGGTGGCTGAGATTTGAACAAAGGAAACATTGCGTGGGTCTTAATGTGAATGAGAAATTTAAAGGGTATTTTTTATAATTTTATTTGCTTTTTGATTTTTCAAATTTTTAATTCAATTTAATTATGGGTTTGTGTTTTAAATTATGTTTAGAAGATCTAATATTTTGAAGAACTCTAAGATGATGGTTCGATTATGGGTTTTGATTCTATCATAATATGATTTTTGCTTTATCATGTAATATTAAGCTTTGTGGTCTTGCCTCAGTTTGATGGATCAATAGGTTTATTGAGAATTTATGTTTTTGACAATTGAATTTATTATTGAAGCAATTGATTGATAAATATTAGTAACCATCTGAAATTTTTCATTATTTTTCTATGGGTCTGGTTCTTTAGGTAGAGGAAGAAAAGGAGTTGAAGAGGGGGAGAGAAAGATGACGAGCCAAAAAAAAAAAGGTCATTTTGGTTTTTTCATTGAAGATGTTAGTGGAAATCTGAATTGGCACATCTAATAGTGAGGTGTTGAACTCTACAAGCTGAGTTAATACTCATATAACACTCAAATCAGAGTAAAACACTTGATTAATAGGTATTTGCTTCTTTCAAGCACTTGCTTGTAAAAAAAAAAATTGTCTAGACACCAAAATAGAAAAAATTGAAAAGTTTAGCCACCAAATTTATAATTACCCCCGTCAAAATCTTACATTTTCAACATTGACGAGGAATGGGCTTAGGAGCAGGGATGGCCACGGAGAGAATGAGGAAATTCATGAGATAAACTACCCTGATTTTGGTGATAATGGTGAAAAGAGATGCCTTGTATTCCAGTGATAAAGGATTCCCTTGCTATAATTGTGGATTCTGATTGCTTATTCCGTTTTTTACAATACTATAGAAACGCATTATGGATAAGTACGGCATTGAGGAGTCTTGGACTAAACAATATCCTTGTAGATTATATCCTGAACCTAGCTTAAGATTCTTCATAGGACGTCTACTCTACAGAATGGTGAATTCCTGCTAAATTGTAGAAGCCCAATTAGGTATGATCGCAACAATCAAGAAATGAAAACTTTTTATCACATTTTTTGGGGATTTATCTTGGTCAGCATTTCTTTATGCACAGAGCTTAGCTCCAGTTAGTCAAAATATTGAGGAATTAATGAAAGTTGTGCTGATTTTAACAAAGATATTTTTGTTTTTTTATTTTTTTTTATCATGTTATAATTTAAATGGTTTCCCATTCCAATTAGGAATCCTAGTTGGAGTCACAATGATAATATATAAATTCTTCAATATGGATAGTAAAATTTATCTGTTTATAATTTACGTTTATAATTAATATCTGAAATGTATATTATATCTTCTAAAAAAATGGTGAATCCAATAACGTCTTATTTATTTATTCAAATCCCCTTAATGTCATATTATATAAATTAATCAAGAACCAAACTAGTAGAATGTTCACTTCTATTTGATTTTATTTTTTTCATGTATTTTTTATATTTTATTTTTTTTCATTTAACTTAACTTGTCATAAATTAAATTTTTTAGATTTATTTTTAATATCCTTTTGACTATTTTTTACTAAATCAAAACATAAATTATCGAGTGCTTCAGGGTGTGTATAAAATATAATATATCTTGGACTAAAATATAATGTGAATTACTTGTCTCACAGTTATACTACAAGAACTTAGAGGAACAATGCCAATGGCTAATAAATAGCAGTTGAAGTTGCTTTCTAATACAAGAAATTAAGAGTTGAAATATATAGATTTCTAACATACCTCAAAAAAAAAAAAAAAATAGAGTTATGATGCAAAATAAAGATTTTTTTTTTTGTTTATTGAAGTCTTTATATTAATCAATAATATTTTGATATAATGATAAGATTAAAATTGAGATTTCGATAATTAATTATATTCTTGTTCGTATTGAGCATTTGTGATGTGTTATCATTTATGAGAACAAGAAATCTAAAGGTCAATTTTCTATCAATTTTCTTTTTCTTTTAAATGTTCTGATTTTGGGTGGTTTTTTCTCATTTTTGTTTAGCAATTCCATTCAACAGAAACACAGATCTTGTTAATGCCTTTCTGGGCACAAATTTATTGTTAATTGCATTGTTTTTATTTTCTTAAGGAGTTATTTTATTATTATTGTTGCTGTTATTTTTAACCCAGAAATATTTTGTTTTAAGTTTTTTTTATCACTTTATATTTTTTTTTATTTTTAATTCACTGTAATATTCAAATAATAGTTTATTAAATATTTTAGTAAATTTAAAGCTGACTAGAATTCAAATACGAAGCCCTTCAATCATAAAAAGCATCCCAGTAAGTTTTTTTTTAAAAAAAAAAAACACAACAGAACACTAACAAAAGTACAAAAAGTTATTTTCTCTGCGATGTTCTGTACATCAGCATCGCTTTTTTTATATAAAAAAATATCAAATATCAATTATAAGCACATTTTAGTAATATAATTTTGTTTGACAAGAAAACAATAAAACCAAAATGACCCAAACGAGCCATAGGCTTTTTATGCCTCATTTGGCATTATATTTAGAAAATATACTTTTCAACAAAAATTTTTATATTTTTTTAAAAATTACTTTTAAATAGAAGCAGATAAATTAATATTTTTTTCAAAAATAAATTTTAAAAAAAATAGTTTATAAAAAATAATAAAAATCTATCAATAAAATCAAAAAAATTCTAAAAATACTTTTTAAACTTCCAATAGCAATCCCAAATACACATTTACTTGCTTAGTAAAACAAAAACACATGCATTCTCAAATCAAAATAAGATCTTCACAGAACTGCAGAAAGTCCTTCAGAGTGGGAATTATAAACAATTTTTTTTACCCAACCCTTTTACATAATTAAAAAAAAAAAAAAAAAAAAAGGCACCTATATTCAACATTCTCCCCATTTTTACATGATCAATGAAGTGAATTTTTTTTTTACCACTGTTATTCTCAAACTTCTTCATGCTGATACTGGAGTCCTATCAGTAGAAACGTTGCTTGCTGGCATCTGCTGCTTAAAAGCTAACATCTTATTCAATGCACCAATATATGCCTTCACACTCGAAACAACAATATCCATTCCAGCACCAGATCCACTAATACCCAAAAAAAAAAAAAAAAAAATTTATGCTCTGAAAATTAAAGTCCAAAGTAGATTTGCCAACTTAAAATAAAGAAAAGTTATGGTGTTATACCTAAATGTACGTCGAAGTGGTTCGCCTGTAAGAGCATGAGTAGAAACGTGCAGGTTCTCTCCGCGAATTACAACACGGGTTGTGGCTATCGCATCAATGCCTCCTGTAGCTGCATTCATGGAGTACTCAAGAAGTTCAGCTGGTTCCTGCAAACATTCAGAAGCATACGCAAATGAACCAATTTCCACTAATAAATAACCATCATACCCCATCAAAAAGCAAACTAAATGTTTATAAAGTGGAAACCAGATATTCACACCAGTGACAAAAGCAAGCATGTAAAGCACACTGTAAATTCATCTGATATATTAAAATTGTTTGAATAAAAAAATACAGAATTTGCAGATGTACTACACCCTAGGTTCTTTAGGTAACATCATAACTATCACACAACAAACAATTTGATTGACATTCCTCCATCCCAACAAGCACAAACCTGTACAATAAGCAATGAAAAGGCTCAAGGACAAGCAAAATTAACAATTAGTGAAATCTATAACAATTGTTTAAATTCATTGAGGGTCCTATTTGGTCCCTTAAATGTTCTCTATCATTAATTAATGCGGAATTGTATTTTTACACTTATTTAGTCAACATATATATATATATATATATAATAGATTTTTTTTTAACGTGCGAAGCACGTTAATTCCCGTCATGACTCACTACAACTCATTAAAGATATAAATACTTATTTTAGACTTTTACTTTTTCCTTATTAAAAATTTAATAACCAATTTTTTTGTTACTTAAGTGTACAATTATATACTTTTATGTTAAACGAAATTTTCAATTAAAATAATATATAACTTCTCAAATAAATACAATGAGACCAAAATAGTATTGGTCGACTTTTAAAATTATCATGGAGAAATATTTATAACTTGATTATTAAATTCAACCAATCGTTTTAATTAAACTCCACTATTGCTTAATTTTTCTACGAAATCTACTTGTAGAACCATGAGTTTAATGCTCCATTTCATTTCATAAAGTTTAAGAGTATGGATTATTTGATTTTTCTAAATTGTTTGCCATGATGATTTAAAAAATTAATGAGAATAAAATTATTTTGTAGATTAGATTGATGAAGACAATAAATATATATGTTTATATAGAGCAAATTTAATGTAATATTAATAAGAGAATAAAAAATAATTCACCTAAGAAAATAAATTCTATCAGGATTAATAATTTTAATGTCCAAAGTTAATTCTATTAGGATTAATAATTTTAATATTCAAAACTAATTAATGACTTAATAAAATATGAAAGAAAATTAAAATTTAACCTAACAAAATATGAAAGAAAATTAAAATTTGAGTATTCAAACAAATATTAATAAACAATTAATCTTAAAAAGTAAAATTAGATCCTTTCAAGAAAATAAAATTAGATTTATAAATGTATAATATATAAATAAACAATTAATCTTAAAAAATAAAATTAGATTCCTTCCAAAAAAATAAAATTAGATTTATATGGTATAATTTATTTATCCGGATGAAATAAAATTAGATTTATAATTTATTAGATAAATTTCTATTATATATTAGATTTATTTTAATCTTAAAAATAAAATAATTTTAATAAATAATAATCAAAGACCATATTATCTTCAAATTAAATATACAATTAATAAAAATATAATAAGAGACGCATAAGTAAATATGCTTTTCCTTCTCCCTACCGTATATATAGTAGTAAGCAGTAATTGGTAATTTTCTGCAGAGTAGCAATTCTGATCCGCTTGATTAATCTTTGAAGGAAAACCCAATTACCCTACCAAAACCATCATTAATTAAATTAAGCCCACACCCCCCACCCTTCTGCCTTTTATTGCAGTTTAATCAGAAAAATCTCCACCATCCATAAAATCTGCAATCTATGGCCCATAGAGGAATTCGAGTTCATACAACCTCATCTAGTCAGACATGTACATAGATGCCTGGTGCCTCGCTTTTGGGTTACACATGCTCTAACCAAGGTTCAAACTCGCAAACTCAAAGCCTTAGAGACAACTCCATTACCACTAAACCAAAGCTTATTGGTCTTTCCACCTCACTTTAATCTACACGTTGAGATGCTGATTCATTCTATGCCAAACATAACCATAGATCAACTCTTTTTCTAAATACATATACATATTATATATGCACTTTGAACAATAGACTGACTAGTTTCCATTGTACTGAACCTTGGCCATGACTCTGAAGACGAAACTAAAATTTGGAAGAACCTACACCTACACCTAAGCTTTTAGTTTCAAACCTACATCATAGGTCAAAACCATAATCCCTAATTCTGATCCTAAGAACACAATATCTCTATAGCCTTGGTTCAAATATGGATTTGCAGAATCTGATCAATGACTCTCAACCAGGCAACTGTTCATGGAAGTTCTCGGCCAATCTTTTTAATGTCAAATGTAAAATTCTTGCAAGTAAATTTGGACAGAACCTTCACGATGAGGTCAACAGCTTTGTATCCTGCATCTACTGGCCCAGCTCCAATAGAACATGCAATATGCTCTTCACCATTAGCATCAATGAGCTTAACTGTTGCAGTAGAGAGGCCAAGTGTTCCACAAGTAACCTGAGTGTGAAAGTTCAATTCAGTAGAAAACAAAAACAGTATTTGTGAATTGAAGTGGCTTGATAAAAAGCACAAATGGAGAATAGATTACAAATTTACCTGCAGATCACTAAGCTTCCATACATTTTCTGGCTGGAAAACTTCATCTGATACCAGTGCTATCAGGTCAGCATCAGTAACTCTCTAGAAATGAGCAATGTAAGAAAGTCAACAGAATTATCTTCAATATAAAGAACCAGAAAAACCCAAGAATTCAACCACAAAAAAGTCCTCAAACACTTGCTTTGCTTTCTAAACAACCAATAATTTTATTATTGTACCATTATATATTTGTTTTAGTTTTCTTTTTATATTTTACAAACATCATGGATTATATATTTTACAGAATTTGATTGAGGGCTCTCACAATGGCAGCTCAAACCAAATCAAACCATGATATTTTAGCTTGATTTGGTTAAAATAGTATAGTTCAGTTGATTTGGTTAATTCCTACCGAACTGCAAATTAGAACATGCATATCCCCCATGAAGTTTTAAAAAAAAAAGAATTTAGATTTCAGAACATATGCATGGGCCATCTCAAAACTCAAAGCATGCTCTTGTTTAACATGTTTAAACCAAACAGAACATTACTATAAGACAGTTGTATAATCCTGGAAAACCAACAACAGCTATCCAAAGAGAATTTATGATATATGTGAATAAGATAAAAAAGATATTAGATTCAAGAGTTATCCAAGTACCATAGGCATTGAATTGGAGTTGCAGGTGTGATGGAAAGGGAAGCTAATAAAGGCAAAGGAATGGAACCTTCTTCAGACGTGTCATATAAACACCCTTTAACCTCATTTTGGAGGCTAGAAAAAATGGGTATTAGGATTTAGGAGGTTAATGAATGTAAATAATAACCTCCATTAAATTTTCATTACATTCTAAACTAAAATCCTAACAATGTTAGAAGACCAGCCTCCATTTACATTTCACCTTCACCCATGGTCATTGAATTTGTCACAAAATTTCTAGTGAACTTGCTGAACTTCAATTTGTATGAGTTAAGTACTTAACTCTAACTCTGAATTTGTTCAAATAAGGTGACTACTATCCTCAAATTTTAGTTGGTGTTAGTTTTTATGTGCTAAGAAAGAACCCACATTTCTAGTTCAGCACTATAGTAGAAAATTTTACTTGATGATCATATCAAAATTTAGGTGCAATTCTATTCAAAATCTAGCAACATGACCTTATCCAAACAAAATTTAAGTTGACTGATTTTGCTGTCAGTTTAGTTCATCTTCACCTTTTTAGTTTCAGCTACTGACTTGAATCTCCAAAAGATATTGCCAAGTTGCTCATCATTCAACTCATAACCAAGCTAGAAGAAGCAAGAATAAATGGTTAAAGGACAACAACAAAGAAAAGAGTAAAGTAATTAATCAACTCTAACATGTGTGAATCTTTATTTACCTCTTTTAGCCGATCTTTCAAAGCGTGGCGGCCACTTTACCATAAAAGTCGAAAGGAAGCCAAAAAAACAAAAAAAAAAAAAAAGTCACAATTTAATTAAATTGAATCGTAGAGATTAGAGAACAAATGATGGAAAACGAATAAATACCAGTTATAGCATCCTTCATTATTACACAACAAAATATAAGTAGCATATTATATCAAGAAAAAGATATCTATCTTCTACCTTTTTGGTACATTAGAAATTCTTAAAGAGGAAAGAGGATGCTAGGATTTGAACCCCTGACATCATGCATTATGAGGCAAGCATTCAACCATTGAGACACTAGCCCAATAGCATCAATCTTCTACTTTGAAGGGGAAGGTATTAGTTATTTCCTCATTTACAAGGCCAGTATATCAGCTGACTTAGAAGCTCATATATTAGCTGAAGGGCAGCCAATAGTTGTTTTGGGGAATCTCTTTTCCCAACTATGAAAAGAATTAATAGCAAATGTGCACAATCAACACATCA
Organism: Reutealis trisperma; assembly: GCA_947687605.1. Taxonomy (NCBI): domain Eukaryota; kingdom Viridiplantae; phylum Streptophyta; class Magnoliopsida; order Malpighiales; family Euphorbiaceae; genus Reutealis; species Reutealis trisperma. Next base: position 55,726 of record CANTUT010000230.1, on the reverse strand, counting down.
TGGAAAATGGGGAACAAAGTGGGAAATTCCAAAAGCATCACAAACATCAAGAAAATGTGAACACTGAACAGACAAAAAGCATGAAACAGAAATTCCCAAGAGTTGCTCAGCATATAGAAAATCCACAAACATCAGTGTCAAGAAATCACAAAAAGGATTAAACAAGCATGTAACATGGCAAAAGATTGCAATGCTGAACCAATGATATCACAAAAATATATACATATGAAATAGAAATAACAGAACTATGGTCACCCAAATACTAGCAAATACTAGTTTTATCATGCACCTAGTTCTATCTTGTCTGGGACTGGAAATGTTGACATATAAGCTCATGTTAAGATTCAAAGTTAGGGTAAGAAGCTGGGGATCCATACATTCTCTCCGACGTGACAAACCTAGTGTTCCAGCATGTCAAGCTGTCAGCCAGGCAAACTCCACTCATGCCACCATGCTGCCATTTCTTGTCAAACACAAGAATGGTAGCACTGAAATCTGCTTCTCAGAAAGCCATGAGCAATCTAGCAACCGCATTTTCTGAACAAGGCTTCAAGTATGCCACGTCAGATTTAATTGTTGAAAGCAAAATGCTCCTTGCTTTCTCAGAATAGGACTTCTCATCACCATTGAGCATGGTAATATGGTCTGTGGTTTGCTAGGTTAAAACGATGAGACATCCTGAAGAGATGTTCAGAATAATAGGATAAAATCAGATTGTTAGGACCTGAGCTCTAATTGGAACATTAGCATCGGTACCACCTATGACTTCTGTAACCCATGAAGTTAGTCGGCAGAAAAAAAAAAAAAATCCACGCACGCACACACATCTACACATGGAACCATAATGGTGATGCCTTTAGCTCTTACTCAGCGCTTACTTTGTTTTCCGATTAAATCTAGGAAAAAAAATATTTATGAAAAAAATCAATGTTTCAAAGGATCATTAGACTTCAAGATACCCAAAAGATTGAAAGGATATTCCTCCAAGGAAAATTTTCTAATCACTAGAAATGGTTTTCTAGAAGCAATGCATGATTTTCACAATTTGCATTCTACCAACCACAGCCAAGAGACCAGAGTTTTTTCTTTTCTTTTCTCTTCTTTAATTTTTATTATAACTCCAGGCAATGCTTTATGCATAGCTAACCCTGCATGGACCTGAATCACGCTAATGCTCTAACTGCATCACCAACAGAGTTCAATCACAGCCCATTTTCGGAACTAAATCAAATAAGTGAGCAGAATAACATAAGTGTATTAACTTTTAGTTTGATCACCAAATGTATTCACCACAGAAATGTATAAGAGATTAACATAATAAGACAGACACAAACTAGCTGTCATAAAGTTAGAGAAGAATGATACCTGAGTTTTCCAAGGACAATCCCAGCATCATTTGATCGTTCAAGACCAATATCTTCAGGAGAGATAATCTCATATGTACCTTTATGTTTTAGCATTCCATCCTAGATAATCAAAGAATACAAAGAAATGTATACCAGTGAACCTAAAGTTAAGAAGAGGAAAGACTTCAGTATGCCATTATTAATCAGAAGATGTTTCCCAAAATACACGACTGGTAAGGGAGCTCCCATGTAAAAACTAAACAAATAGGGCAAGATACATAACCCGACTAATTTAAAATTTTAACAAAATATTACTAGGAAAAACAGATATTACAGATAACACATTTACACAAACTTCAAAAGCTAATGAAACAAGAATGAAGGTTAAAATCTTAAGCCTCTTGGTAAGGCAAATTTGCCAACCTCTATATCCACAGACAGTGAGATTCTTAAGCAACTAAATAGTTTTACTTCGATAAGAGTCCCTCTCAAATCATTGCATAAGCACAAGAAATGATTACCATGACAAAGTTCCAACTATTCCCAGATCAATATAAAAAAAAAATCAATAACCAGAACTTACATTAAGTTCTTTCCCCTTAGCAAAACAACAAGCTCACCAGGCATATAATCAATAAATCTAACTGTGATACCAAATATCAATTAGCTTCATAAGTGAAAAGGCATGGAAGTAACATATAGATGGTTTTGGCAACAAATGTTTGACACACACCAATTCTATGGTCATAAATGTGCGCTGGCAAACACAACAGATTCTTGTTGTTTGGAATTTAATAGTACCAACCTGATGTATGCCACTTTCATGAGCAAAAGCATTAGCCCCAACGATAGCCTTGTGTGGCTGCACATGCAAACCAGTATATTCTTCCACCTAATGATTCAAAGGCAAGTTAGAAGCATGATATACATGGCATTCAAATTTAATAAAAGAAGAGAAATGGACTCTGAACAAAGAAGTGGTCAGAAGAGTACCATCTTGCTTGCCATAGTGATGTGTTTAGGATTAATTCCAGTATGAAGACCTCCCAAAACATGGTCTCCACGACATTTTATGGCCATTACAACCTACATATTTGCAATTAAAACAAATATAAAAACAAAAACACAAATGGAAATGCAAATAGAAAAACATTAGTGAATGAAACAATTAAAGAAGCAAGGATTTCATATCTAGAATAAGGACCAAAAATAAATGATTCAACACCTACATATTTGCAATTAAAACAATCTTAAAAACAAAAACATAAATGTAAATGCAAAAACATTAGTGAATGAAACAATTAAAGCAAGGATATGATATGAAAGTAAGGACTAAAAAATAAGTGCTTCAACGCCAATCAAAGAAGTGAAGTCTGAGTAACACAAATTTTAGAAATATGATACTGCTTCAGAAATGAAATTACAATCCAACTCCACAGGTACAAAAGCTTACATAACTTGGTTACACATTCAAACAAACAATACAAGAAATCATTGAAGGAAGTGAGTGTGCACATTGTGCAAGGATAAGCAATAATAAGTTACATGTAAGCAACAATTAGAAAAGAACAATAAAGTCCTATTAACTTTATATCAAAAAGCTTGTGTCTTGAGAAGAGGGTTTGGCGCAGAGATGAAAGCTGTTCTTGGAGTTGGCTAATTCTAAAAACACCCAAGAAAGTTTGCCAATTAACTGCTATTACAACATCCAAATTTTTCTTGTCTCCTCTAGTTGCAATCCACGACTAGGACTTTTAAATCCAAGAAGCTCACTTTGGGATATTTTCAACACATCTGAGGGTAATCTCTGCCACATTTGTTTGGGAAGGTATGGGGTGTAGCGTGAAAACTGAAATAATTAATTAATAGTAATTCTCTTATATAAAAGATGAATCAGAAGTTTCTAATGAATCTTGTCAATGAGTTTATGGGAGCATGCAAGTGTGTCAATCTTCCAAAAGCTTACCCATAAAGATTGCAACAAATTAAATTCCTCTTGTTTTAAATGGTTGAAGTAAAAATTGGATTTTTTAAACCAATTTTAGATGGAAGCATAGCCAATAACTCCTCTGAAAAGGTTTTGACATTTGTTAGTGTAGAGAATTGATAAACTACTTTATGAAGCCTTTCAGAGATTTCTTTTTTACTTTTGTATAAGAGAAATATGAAATTGATAGAAGCGCTTGTATCTATGGAAAAAACACACTTACCTCCTCCAATGAAGCATTTCCAGCTCTTTCACCAATGCCGTTGATTGTTACTTCCAGTTGCCTTGCACCTGCATATGCCCCCTGAAATTAGTAGAAGTAGGGATGTTAGAGATTAGGTTCCAATTCAACAAGTATTAAGTAGAAATGAAAGAACAATGACATACTGCTAAAGTGTTGGCTGTAGAAAGTCCAAGATCATTTTGGCAGTGAGTTGAAATAATGACATTTTCAATTCCAGGTGTGTTGGCTTTTATATCAGCAATCAACTGTCCAAATTCACTAGGCAGTGTTATACCAACAGTATCGGGTATGTTAAGAGTCATCGCACCAGCCTTGATAACTTCACCCAAAATATGATACAAGAACTCTCTGTCAGATCTGATAAGGGATTCAGAAAAACAAGACACCACTGATCGTAAGAAAACAGATTAACAACACATTCAACTTTCTAACAACATTAATAAAACCTTAGATTAGCATAATGATATATACGAACCCTAAAGTACATTCCAAAGGTCCAGAAAAAGAAAATCTGATTGGGTTATTGCCATTGATGATAAAAAAATAAAATAAAATAAAAATGTACTGTTTCAAAAAAAAATTCAAAAAACACAGTGCAAAGATATGAAGTTTTTACTCTATTACTAAACTATATAAAAATAAATAAATTAAGAAGCAGCAATTTGATTTTTGGGAAGAACACTGCTTGCTAAATAGCATATCAACGGATACTAAAATAGTCCTCTTGGGCTAAAGGAAGCAGAAATTACTAACCGTATATCTGCAGTAAAATAAAATTAGTAAAAAATACCCTGCGTTTCTATATCAACCATAACAGAGAAAAACAAACGTTTGGCTCGAGTTGATCCAAACTACTGTTTCACCCCTCCATCGATTTCATTCAATGTCTCCATCACATATCAACAGATCAGAAAGCAACAGTTTTTTCTCTATTCCGTTTTCAATTTTGGGTATTAATTTTAGAGAGAATCGAATTGAGATTGAACCTAATTTTGAAAAGGTAAAGATTCTATTCCATCTCCATTTGTCAGTGAACAAATTAAAATATATTCAAAATTCCAATTTCAAAAAGATTCGAACCTTCCAGCATCTTCGGGGCTAAATTCGACATCATCACAACCCAAACTCCTCGCGAACCTAACCATACTCCTAGCAATCTCTACAACCTCCTCTTTAGTCTTCCTCAACTTGTATTCCATATGAATCCCACTCGTTGCAATAAACGTATGAATCCTCGGCCTCTTTGCATACTTCACAGCCTCCCAAGCAGTCTTAATATCCTTCTCATTACATCTCGACAATCCACAAATAACCGGCACATAACCCTCTTCATTAACAGCATTTCCCACTTCTTTAGCAATTGTTTTCACAGCCTCAAAATCATCCTTAGAAGCCGCGGGGAATCCAGCTTCAATGATGTCAACACCGAGCTTGGACAGCTGGGTAGCAATTGCGAGCTTTTCTTTGGAGGTAAGGGTGGCACCAGGAGACTGCTCGCCATCACGGAGAGTAGTGTCAAAGATACGGACATAGGAAGGGTCTGAGATATGGTTAGGAATGTAGTCAGGGCGGCGGCGGAGAGGAGGAGAGACTGCGGGAAGGGTAGGAGAGGTTGATTGGGAGGAGCAGGAAATGGACGTTTTGAGGAAGGGAAAATTGGAAAAAGAATGAGATCGTTTAGAGGTGAAATGAAGAAGAGAAGGAGAGAGCTTAGAGGATTTGGAAGTGATCTGAGAGATGGAGAATTTGGCTGGGGTTTTGGTAGAGATAGAAGACGCCATTGTTGAGATAAACCCTACTACTTGTTGCTTGAAAGCCAATATATATATATATATATATAGATAGATATATATATACATACACACACGTATATACCAGATATTTTGAAAACTCAGCACATATCCAAATATCATTTGTTAACTTTTAATATTATTATAGATATATATTTATATAATTTTATTATTAAATTAATTTTAATTGTTTTTTTAAATAAATTTAAATTTTATTAATCATTAATAGCGGAATATAAATTTTAATAGAAAAAGATATAATACAAAATCAACTACCTTAACAAGATTTAACTGATTTGCAGATAGCAAATATTCAATAGAACATCCAACTACCATATAATTGATTTTGAAAAATTGCGACTGTAATAATAGAATAACGTACCAAGACATTGTCCTCTTTGCAAGCATCTGGAATGTAACAGTGCACAAATATACCACTAAACTCATAAGAAAAAACAACTTTCAACATTGGAAGATATAAAAAAACTTTCAATATTGGAAGATAAAATAACATAAAAAACAAAATACAATCCAATGCAAAATAATAAAATGAAAAGTATTACCCTAACAGTAGTAAGCACAAATCCACCATAAGCATATGATAAAAATGGAAATAAAGAGGCAAAAGCAGATGCAAGGAGATAGAGACGAGATCGAGTAGAAAAAGCGTTGAGTGATGGTAAAAAATAAATAAGTGGAGCCGGTGATAGATGTGACAACGACAATAGGGATGAGATTATTTATATCAAATATAATAGAAAATATTGGAACCACCGCTGATCAAATGAGAAGATCGGTGGTGGTTCAAGAAAAAAACTTGAAAGAAAAACTAGAGAAAAAAGGAAAAGGAGAGACGACTAAGGTTTTTAATAATATTATTTTAAATTAACTTTAGTTGTTGAGTGTAGGTTAAGTTAAATTTTCATGTAAAAAATCTAAAAATTTAACAAAAATATAATTATAAAAAATAAATATTATCTAAGTTGCATAATCGTGCATATTTAATATAATTATTATGATGACACAAAATAATTATAGATTATATATAAGTATATGAATGTATTTTAAAAAACAATATATACATAATATTGAAAGAAGATAACTCAAGTATATCTAAAGAAATCACAATTTTAAACAATATTCTTATATTCAAAAATATGTTAGAGAAAATAAAGTAAAAATTTGATGGATATAATTTATTATAATTTTTTAATTTATTTTGTTATTATTGTATTGTCTAATTAATAATTATAGATTGATTTTCATATTAATATTTAATACATCTATTATTTTCTCATAATTTCAATGTAAGTTATATGTTTTTATTAATTTTGATAAATTTTGATCTTTTTGACATATTATAACTTAATTTCTATTCTTCCAAAAAATCAACAACAATCTTTTCAGTATCTATATGCATCATTATTTTAAAAAATCGGACTAGTGATTGAAGCAGACAAGTCACCAGTTCACAATTCAATCGGTCAGACCGATTAGGTGAAATTTCTTCATTTTTTTTATTTTTTGATCATTTTATAAAAAAATTTTCATTAGTACATGTCTAACCAGTTGAAAACTAGTGAAATAACGATTTAACTGAAATTTCAGTTTTTCAATGCACTGAAAGGGACTGACTGTTGATTTTCAATTGAACATATTAAACCGACTAGTCTAATTTTATTTTTATAACACAGATATGCATAGATTTTGCATCATCAACGATACAATTATTATCCCCATTTGAATCTATCTCGATACTCACATTGTTTCAGATTTTTGCTTTGATATCTCTGACACAAATCTCTTAAAATTAGAGCCCAATTTCATTAAAAGTCTATCCACATTTGAACCACTATAACTTATTTTTGTATTTGTGTCCTTATCAGTTATCGCCAATAATTCTCTCTAGCCATTTCTGTAATGTATCCAAATACTTTACATAAACCAATTTTATAGATAATGCAAAATTAGAATAAATTTAGACTCGTAAGCTATTACATCTCATAAACCATTTTTAAAAACAATATCATAACTACCATTATTCATTATAAGAAAAAATAGTTTAAATAAATTCACATTTTAATACATCTATAATATTGAAAGAAGACGAGTCAAATATGTAATACCCCGAACTTCTATTTATGCTGTAAAATCATATTTTTTTTATGAAAATGTATTATTTTACTAATTTCTTTATTAAAGCAAAAATTGAAGTTATATTTTTATTAAATTTTATATATATTCCTATATTTAGAAAATGTATTATTAATCTTAATTTATTAAATGTTAGATATGTGAAGATAATCAATTTTATATTTTGGTAATTTAATATTAATATTTAAGAATTTTTGGAAATTAATTTTATGTTTAATTATTTTTAATAAATGTAAAAGTAATCATTTTTCAAATTTTAATATATCAAATTAAAGTATATTTTATAAGAAATTTAATTACTATTTATTTATAATTTTTGATTTAAAATGAATTTCTACAAATTTCTAAAGTGTAGAAAAATAAATAAAGGGGAACCAACCCAAGGCCACCATGTGGCAGCCTTGGGATGGCTGCGTGACCAGCAGATTAAGAAATTTGCTGCTTACATAATTAACAAAGGCAGAATAGAAGGAGGCAGAAAAAGAAGAGAGAGGAAAAGGGGTAGCCGGTGGTTTTCAAGCCATAACTTCTCCATCGGAGCTCTAATTAATGCACTGTCAGTTGGGTGTGAAAGTTAACATCCAAACAAAGCCAACAGGACTAGAATTACTTTGATCAAACACTAGACGAAGCTGGATGTGCGTCCCAAAGCTTGCTATTGCAAAATTCAAGCGAACTCCAGTGACCAAAAATTCAAACGACCATATCTCTCTCATTCGAGCTCCGATTCAAGTTATTCAAGATGTGTTTGAATTCTCTCTTCACCAGCTCAATTTCGTACAAAGTTTGCCACTTTTTGTTAACTGAAGAAGGATATCAGAAAGGGTGATACTGAAATTTTAAAGCCCGATTTCTAGCGACCGTCGGAGAGTGAGGGAGAGTGAGGGGCATATTCATGCTTTTGATGTCGAGATGAGTTGTTTGGTATAACTCCCTGACCTCCTAGACCACCGTCCATGGTGGCGTGTGGCCGAACGGTGGTGGCACCAACGGCAGTTCTGGCGACCTCAACTCTGCAGCTCCGTTTCATTATTCTAGTGCATTCTATGATGATAGTTCAATCCGAATTCGCATTGGTAATTTTGAAACTTTTGATTTCTATATATATATATATGTGTGTGTGTGTGTGTTTATTTTAGTGTATATATTTGTGTGCAAATTGAATTTAATATTGAATTGGATTTTGGATTTGGTTGTATTAATTTTGTTTATGATTGAGAGTTTGGAGGACCCAGGAGGGGTCATTGATGTTGCGTTGAGTTAATGAGATTATTTAAAAGTGTTCGTTTTTTCTGTTGATTTTAGGTATTGTCCTAGTTTATGGGAGATTCTGTCGAAATTTCGGCAAGAATATCTAGAGTCATTTAATTACATCTTGATAGACGCATCATTAAATTAAATATTTTGTAATTTTGATTTTCCTATATAATTAATTTTTAAGAATAATTAATTAATCTCTTCCATAATGAAAATTTTAAGTAAATTTAAATGTTTATAGAGTTGCAAATAAATTATTTTTTTTTAAAGAATATACTATTATAAATAGAAATTTTGATATTCAATAATAAAATAATAGGATTTTGTTCATTATTATTAAATAAACTCTCAATTAGTGCGTTTTATTTTCTTGCTGTATCGTCTTATAGAACCAAAAGTAATTTTTCTAATTTATAATACAATTTTCTCAAAGTCAAATTAAAATTTCTCTAATTTGTTAATATTCAAACAATTAAAATTAATTTAGAATTTCTCTAACTTCTTAATATTCAAAATAACATAAAAAATAAATTATTCTAATTGAATTTATTTATACAAACTATTATTATTTTTTGAAAACATACAAATTATTGCTAATGATTAAAACAACTAATTTTAAAATTTATAATAGAACAAAATAATAATTTACACAATGAAAGTCAAATTAGAATTTTTCTAACTTGTTAATATTTGAACAATTAAAATTAAAAAAATTTCTCTAGTTTTAAATACTCAAAAAATAAAAAAATAAATTATTCTAATTGAATTCTTTTTATTTAAATTAAATATAATTAATTATATATTAAGTAATAATTATTTTATTTTTTTCTTATTCTAGTTTAATTCGTTATTTCTTTATTTAAATTAAATTAGATAATTAAATTATTAAAGTATAATAATTATATAATTATAAATTTGAAATATAATTAATTATATATTAAATAATAATTATTTTCTTATTTTAATCGAATTCATCATTTATTATTTAAATTAAATATAATTAGATAATTATATTATTTAATTAATAAACGATCATATTGATCATCATAAATACACAATTAAAAAAAATTTAATGAGAACTTTTATGTAAATGTGCTTATCCCTCTTTATATATATATATATATATATATATATATATATATATATATATATATATATGAATATGTATGTATATATACATATATACATGTATGTATGTATATATACATAAATGTATGTATATATACATACATATTCATACATACATATATATATATAGTGAAAAAAGAAAAAGAAAAGTGATTAATAAAGTGAAATTTTACTTGTAAAATAATTTTATGGAGTAAAATAATTAAATTGTAATTTTTTTATAAATTTTTTTTGGCAAAGTATATTAAATTGAACACTTAATTAATAATAATAAAAAAGGAATTTAAGATATGAAATAGAAAAGGAATATAAAATTTAAACATAAACAGTGTAATTATCCATTGTACTTTTGTTTTGAATTCCATTTTATTTTGTAAACAAAATACATATTTGCTAATATTTTCATATTAAACAATAAATAAAATATAAAATTCTTTCACTTCGAAAAATATAAAATTCTTTCAATTCTCAATATTTTTTATTTATTTCCTAATTTCTTAAAATAATTTTAAGAAACTATTTTCACAAAAAATTATAAAATTCATAAAAAATTATAAATGAATTATCTTCTATCTAATAATATGAAAAAAAATTGAGTGAATTAATTTTCAACAAATAAATAAAATCTAATCTAATACTAAAAAAATGAAAAATACATTTTTGAATAAATGAAAATCATTTTTTATTTATTATTGTAGGTTAAGTAAATAACAAAAAATAGTATTAATATATTACTGACCGAATAAAGTAAAACTTGGCAAAAATAGTGTGAACAGAAACAACTCTTATGGATCCTGAGCGACACGCCAATAAGTGTAAACTACCCTGTTATTATTATGAGTTAAATTATATGATTTACCCGTCAATTGTTAGTTATTATTTTGTTTTTCTTATTTTTTGTTTTACTGTTACTTTTATAGTATGTTTTATATATATATATATATATTTAGTGCTTTGGGAAGATTCTTATGCAAATTCAAGGAAATAGATAGTCTAGAGAGTTCAAATGAAAAGAAATCTAAAACCATAAATGCGAAAGAAGTGTACTCTGTGAAGAAAGAAAGTGCATGACCATGCAAGAGAAGGACTGCAAAACCGTGCAATTCATTTTGAATAAAGTGCAAGGTCATGCAAGGGAGCTTGTGCACGGCCGGGTAGCCTCTGACAGGCCATTTCATTCAAGCTCAACGGTAATTTGGGGACTTCATTTTTCTGGATTTTAAGGACTTCCAAAGCGTCTTAAGCCTAAGTTTGGTTGTCCACATATATATTAGAATTCTCAGAAATTAGTTGATCAAGTTTGTCTACCTCAAATTTTTTATAAGTTTTTTTAGATATTTTTATTAGTTTTTCTTAAAAATTTTACAAAAGAGGAATTCAATATTGAAGACTTGGAGCTTCTCTTAATCCAAATTCATTCAATAGCTCTTTCTTAAATTTTTTTCATCATTACTACTTTAATTTCAATAATAGTTTAACCAATGTTTTCTTTAAGTTTATTCATTGAACTGATTGTTTTTCTTTATATCATGAATAACTAGTTTTTTTTTTAGAATTTAGATGTAATCATTTGAATTACCTATAATTATTTTTGTTTGATTGATTAGGAATTAATTGTTCAAATTAATCTTTTATTTTAGAGCTTAATGCTTGTGATTAATTAGCAATTAATTGCATCAATTAAAAATATTATGTGAAATAGCAAAAGTGAAAACATAATATTAGTTTATTAAAATATTAGACATCATATATGTATTACTTACAAATAAGAATACTTCTTTATAATTATTGATAAAAAATTTCATAAAATTTAACGAATTTGTGTTAATTATTTGTGATTACGAGAGTAAAAATAAAGTTAACGTGACTACATATATAGTATATTGAGATAAAAAAAAAATATTATCTAATTTAGGGAGATTTAATCATTAATTCAATAAGACAAAACTAATCTAAAAACATAAAAAAAGTCACATACAATCAATTAATGAAATTTAAATTCTTGGAGTTTTTTATATATTGAATTTATCTTTTAAGTTTTCCCATATTCATTTTAATTTACTTGTTTCAAATTTAATTAATTTTCTAAATAATAAAGTAATTCATAATTTTAATACTTGTCCACCCTTGTTTGTGGGATTAACACTCTACTTATATATTATATTACTTATTAATGATCTGTCGACTTGCAACACATGCAAACACAAAGTGGATTATATTGAAGAAATTAATAATGAAGATCGGCAACAACAACAACCACCCTTTTGCTAATTGGATAGTACTTATCACTTTGATTGTCCTAATTGAATAATACTTACCACTCTTATTATCTCTGCTTTTTGATTAAAAATAAATAAAAATTGAGTACAAAAAAATCTTTAAAAAAGGAAAATAAAGATTAAACTCAGTTAGGGTTCAAATTATTGAAAATAAAAAGATTAGTGTAATATCTTGGAAATTTTTTAAAAAATTTTAAATTAAAAGTTCGGGATGTAATTAAGTAATTAAATATTATTTTAAAAATTTTGGATTTAATTTAGTTAAATTAGTTTAAGTATATTATTATTATTATTATTATTATTATTATTATTATAGGGGCAAATCTGATTGGTTCTTGAGAACCAATCAGAAACTACCCGTGTAAGACAAAAAGAGAGAGAGAGAGAGAGAGCTACTGCCAAAATAGAGGGCTGCCAATCACCGCCACATGCCAGCCTAGGAGGTCCTTGAGACGCCGAAGAAGCTATTGGTCGAAGCTCATCGCCGATCACCGTCGGACGCGCAAGTAAACCAATCATTGGCTAGAATCTTTCAAGCTTATTTTTGACTATTTTTTATTTTCATTTGCAATGATTCTAGTACTGTTAGACTCTTCTTTTCTTAAGCTTTATTTTGATACCTCATTTACTAATTTTCATTGACTTTTGTGTTTGGTCAGAATTCGAGGACCCCACTTAACTGCCAACACAGATTTTGGCAAACAATCGGAGAGTGAGAGAGAGTGGCATATATATTCAGGCTCTATGTTTCGAGACAAGTTTGTTAGTAGTGAATTCGTTGCAATCGGTCACCATTAGTATTTTCCAGCAACTCTTCCATGACATTCCGGTGAGTGCCATTTATCATATTTTATATTGATTTTTCAGCGTATAATTCGATGTTTGAGTAAGATTGATTGTAAGGACAATGGTTGATGAGTTAGCAGATGAATTCTAATTAATTAATTGGTAAATCATAAAAGTATATGTGTAAATTTACCTTTAAGTTTTAAAGGGGATTAAGTCTATCCGAAGAGAACTCTATCAAATTTTAATAGATTTTTCTATTAATTAGGAATAGTTGATTCTTTAATTATTATATTCCTACTCTGATACTCCTTTAATAGTTTATTTTATAGATCGACCAGGACCATCTTATATAGCTCCTAGCCAGAGTCAGTGATACCTTTGAGTTCTGCTCTTTTGTACTATGAGTGATACTATTTAATATATTTTCATGTTTACATGCATTTGCATTACTGACTGTATTTATATTATGGATAATTATGCATTATAGCTTAAATTAATAGGAGCATATGTGTGTGACTGAATATTAATTGTGTGAATTATTATTTATAGTTGCCATATGAGAATGAGATGACACAGGAGTCACTTAGGATATGATTGTAATGATGATATAATGATGAGATACATGAGCATATGACTAGCATATGGCGGCTACTTGCTTGCTCACTGCCTATGCGCTGCTGACAATCGGTGCTGCTAGGATGGCTGCGACCCTTATATTGGATCTAAGATATAGTATTTGGAATTAAAGAGTCAAGTATGAGGGATCGGCTCCCCAAATTTGAATTTAGCATGATTGCTATGGACTATTCCTCATTCTTGTATGATTTAGTGAATTGGGTGTTTGAGAGGCATGAATGCATAATCATTTCATTTTAGAGTGAAATTAGAGCACCAGATTTGTATATTATCTAGTATCGCTCACTAAGTTGAGACACTCATTTTTGTCTCCTTATTTTTCCAGGTTACAAGATGAGTTTATCTGTAGTGGTTACTTATTGAGTTTCCCTACCCCTTATTCGACAGTGGACTAGTTGTGAATGTATTTGTATTTATAGTATTGCTATTAATTTAGAATTCTGCAATTACAGTCTCATGGGTTGTATTTTATTATTGTTATGGATAATTGTACTTGTTTGTTTGTATTATTATATGATGAGATTTCCCTGTTGACAGATGCTTATGAATGATGGCATTATTACTGTATATTTCACTCATTATGATATGATGGCATGTGTGACTCTATCAGTAGGTGGCTCACAATCTTAAGATTCGGGTTCATTTATATGAATAAATATGTATATCAGTTGTTGATGTCATTGCCAGGCTGACTATGGGCCCCGAAAGCCTTAAGTTTTCCCATATACTAGTATCGGTCATGTGCCCCTAGAGTTGGGTCGTGATAATTAGGATGGAGGTGAGAAGGAGAGAAAAGTGATAAGAAAGCAAAATAGGGAATTAGAAAGTGATTTAGTCATGTTCCATGTTTGCAACAAAATAAAGTTTTTCAGGTTGAAAGTGTTATGCCCTAAAGATAATCAAATTTGAGATGTAATAACATTATTCATACAATTCAATAAATATTATTTTAGGCATTTTTATCTACCAGTTTAATATTAATGTGCTTATATGTGATAAAGTCCATAGAATATTTAATTTTATAGAGGAAATCATATGAGATAATGATGATGAGATTCCTATTATACTATATAGATTATATTCTTAAATATCTCTAGTTGTGTTTTTTATAAGATTGGACATTATTAATACGGAAAGATTGGCACATATTATGTTGCTATTTTATGAAAGTAGTATTTAATCTCATGATTATGATGTGGTGACAGTTAGAAAAATATATGAATGCTTGTTAGAATGAACAAGTACATTGGATTGACCCGACTAAAATTTAACAAATGGATAAAACTATTTAAGTGTCATTGTTCATATCTCTTTATGACGACTTTATGCAAGTATCTTTATACTTGAGATTATCATGGTATCTTATATATGGATTATAGCACTTCAATTCTAATGGTTGTCATAGGTTACTCATATCACGGAGATTGGGTGCTATATGAAGTACATGAAGATTATGTATAATCAATAAAGGATTATCACTCCTAATAATAAGAGAGTTATAATCCACAACCTCTTGTAGAAAAAGGTAACTCAAAATCTCTGGTCAAAGTAATCAAAAGGAAATATTATGAAAAGAGTTTCAAATATTTTTCTTATAAGAGTTTTAAGTTTCAGAATCAAGAAATAATATTGATTTTCATGAGTTGGCACAATTCTATACTTGTGATTAATATAGAATGTAATTTATGATAAAGCAGTTTATTATATGGCAAGTCATGCATGGAAATTGTAGCCATAACCATTCTACATTATTTGGGTGGTTATGACACATTGCTAGATGTTAACCTTGATCTATAAATATGAATTAATTAATTAGTGGAATTAATAATAAGCTAAAAGAATTTTAATTTATCTAATCCTAATTTTAAATTAGAATTATAATTTATATTTATCACCAATATAATATAAACTTAATGGGTCACACAATAGGACAAATATTGAAGATATAAAATGAATTAATCAAGTAGGGACTTGATTGAAAAGTATTTATATTTTTTAGGAACTAAATTGAATCACTTAAAAAGGTTGAGGATGATTTGTAATTTGTTATAAATTGATCTTGTGGACAAGGCATAGTCGGCTATAAATACTATATTTTTGCTAAACCTTGAAATACACAATTTTTGAAAACCTTTTAGCTGTAGATTATATTAACAAAAAATAAAAATTCTTTCTAGCTAGCACTCGAATTTAGCCATCAAAATTCATTTGCAAGAAAATTGTATTATACATTTTCTTTAATTTTGTTTGTGTGAATTTTTTCTTTATTGTCACCCAATTTGAATAGCTTGTGATTTGCTATAATCTAGCTAAGACGAACAACAATTTGAAGGGATAAATTTTAATACTTATAGCACGCAATAATTGTCTAATATTTATATAAATAATGTTAATTAATTAAGATGATTTATGGTAAAGGAAATAAAAATTTTAAATTGTTATGGTATGTATGTATGAGATGCGTGATTATTTCCTTACACATGCCTCTTTAATGTATGTGAAAGCAAGTGCATTGTTGATTTTTTTTTTTTTTTTTTTTTTTTTGCTAGGGAAAAACTGAAACCATTCATTCAATAGAAATAGAATCTAAATACAAGAGGCTTGAAAGCCAGGTGGGGGTATAGTAACCCAAACTAGAGATAAGAATTCATACAATACACTATATGCTACCCAATCAGCCACTTAATTTGTTCTTCTATCTATCCATAAAAAAGAAACATTAGCAAAATTTTGTTTTAAAATTCTGATAACAGATATTTCAGTTTGGATTTCCCATGGACAGTCATATTCTATATCTAAACATGCTTGTATGAGAACCAAACAATTAGATTTAACAATTAAATCAAGAAAACCATTCTAATGACTAGCTTTAACGCCAATATCATGGCTTTTGTCTTAGTTACAAGGGCTGATCTAACCAACTTCCTAGTACTCGTACCATCTAGCAAAGCTACTCTATCTACTCTATCATCTCTGCATATTATTGCTAACCTAGCCCAATTCGATGAATCATTAAATGAAGCATCAATGTTAACTTTGATTGTTCTTACTGGACGAGACTTCCATTTAATAACCAAAGTAGAATGATGTGTCCCCAAATAAATTGGTTGTGTTGAATAAGCCTCAATATATTTTGTACGCAAAAGCTCTGCTCTCTTACTAGTTTTAATTAGGTTTAGTTTTGCTCGATTGAAGACAAAATCATTCATGCTAAGCCATATTGACCAACCCAAAAAGAAGCAAAAATTACTAAACTTGAATTCAAAACCTGGCTGAGATTGTTAAGAATATTTTGCCACTGTAAAATAAAACTAATGACAAAATTTGAATTAGTACACAATCCCAATATGGAGGCAAACCACGATGCTCGAGCATGTAGGCAATGAAATAAGAGATGCTCTAGAGATTCTTCAAATAAAGAGCAAATTTCACAAATCACAGAGTCCACAAGCTTTCTTTGTAGCAATTGTTGTTTTGTGGCCAATAAATTTTAGCACGCCTCTACATGAAGATCAGAAGTTTTGGGGGAAGAAGCAATCTCCAAAATGAGAGCCAATCTTTTTTATTCAGATAAATTATAATTGAAGGACTACTCCTTTGAAACCTGTTTTGAATATGCTATGGTTTGATAGTAGGCTAAGCATACTGAGAATGCCCCATTCCTACTTCAATTCCAAATTCATTCATCCCTAGCCTCTATCTCTAATGGGAATTTTCATAATCGCTGAAACTTCAATGGGCGAGAACAGTTTCCTGAGCTTTACCACCTCATCCAAATTGTAATCATTTTGAAATAGATCTTTGACTCTAAAAGGAGAATCTAGGATAGGACTACTGGAATAGATATAAAAATCTTGCAAGTCTGGCAGTCAGGGTCTTCCCATATTTGAATATTTTATCCATTACCTACATTCAAATATGCCCTTAGTTTCAAAGTATTTCTTACTGCAATTAGACTTTTCCAACCCCAAAAAGCATTAGAATCCACTTCTGCAAACTAGAAGTTTAAAAAAGGGAAATACTTGCTTTTGACACACTTCGTCCAAATGCAATTTGGATTCTTAAGTAGCCTTTATCCTTGCTTGGCTAATAAAGTGAAGTTAAAATACTCCAGATGCCTAAATCCCAATCATCCCTCTGATTTGGATTTTGATAACTTCCCTCACATTGCAAATGGAGGGGATCTCTTATCTAGTTCTTTCCCCCACTAGAATTTTGCCATAATTCCATTTAATTTCATGCATATTGCTTGTGGAACTTTAAAGCAAGATATTTAATAGTAGGAATAGCTATAAAAACATATTGAATTGTCACAACACTCCTTTTTAAGCTGTAACGGTCCTAGAGTTCAGGGATACGTAAGGTCACCTAAACTCGTAGAACCCGTTTAACATATAATCTTTTATCATTCATCACGTAGGATCTTATCCCTAATATTGTAACCTAATTACCTTTCCTTGTTGCCCATTATTTGTTTATCATCTTCTTGTTAACTCATAATATCATTTATGAACACAATATGAATAATTTCTAAAATTAAATGTCATATCATTAATCAAATGTTCACTACTTCATACATTATTACAATAGCAATTGCAATACCATTCACATTACATATACACCCTATAACATATTAGTACTAACTTTTCGATAACCATGAAGCTTTAGCAATGATCTTCATAATCAAGAGTCACAACACCAAGACTTATCAGAGCAACTTCCGAGCGGGAAGATGGGCTTGGAATTTACCTTGCCAACTCGTTGAATTTACCTGAAAAATTTAAACCACTAAAGTATAAGGCATAGCTCAATGAGTACATAATAATACAATACATATGGTGAGTACAAGGATTAATTTCAAGAAGGGCTCTTTATATCAATGGAATGTTTTCAATCAATATTATCATTATGGTTCAATTTCTTACTTAAAATGGAAACAATGTCTTTAGTAGAAATATCACTTTCTTAAGAGCAAGATGCTTCCCACACATATCAATTTAAGAGTGGCAGCCTAAGCCTTACTCACTCAAACATATCACATTACGTAAGACTGATCGAGTCTTACAGTTAGACATTCCCTCCTAACAGAGGTTATGTATTCTCGCCCTACCTGCAAGTTTATACCAAGTGCACAAGGTTTGATGTATTACCCCACATTAGAAGGAGATTTCTTATTATCAATAGGCATTCAATAGGAAAGTTCATATAAAGTTCATCTCAAGGAATTTAATGAACATAGTACGAATTCGCTATGATTGGTTCATAATAGTCAATTGTCATCAAGAAGCATCATATCAATGGTTTAATGTTCAATGAGCAATTCAAGCTTACCAAGGAATCAAGAAACATCATATCAAATGGTTTGATATTTAATGAGCAATTCAAGCTTATTAAGGAATTGGAATACTTCAACGATTACGGTTTGAACAATAACGGTTCAAAGCATATAACATAAGGCATACCATATTATTAAATACTCACATTGAACTCCTTTGCTCCTATTTACGTTTAATTATGATGTTAGTAGTGCTCCTCGCACTCTTGGACAATATCTTTGTCCTTGTCATTAGACTCTACACATTACATTTCAATCGCATATCAATCATTTTCTCATTATAACATTTGTTTAATTTAGCTTAACTTGTTAACATTTCTATCTTTTTGATTAAAGCACAACTTATTACTTTTAAAGTCAAGATATACTATACATATACTTGTTACTAAATTTGACATTTTCCTCAGTTGTTCTCCAAATGGCCAAAGATATTCATTTTAGGAAGGATAATTCCTTTTCTCTCAATTTCACATTTCAACTTTGTAAGTAATTTCTAATATTCAATGGAGTCAATACTGTTCCCATCATCAATTCCATAAATGAACCTAGTTCATTAATCTTAGGGAAAATCATTTCTATCAGTTGAATTTCAAAATTGTCATACACAAATCATATGACACCATTCTTAAGCTTGATTTTCCCTTTAATTTCATGAGTCCAAGTTCAATTCCCAAAATCTTCAATTTTTCATAAACCTTAGAATTTGGGGAAATCATCAATTCTTCATCCAACCTTCAAATTAGTCATAGATTCCTGAAATTAGCATAATATAAAACTTATGTAACCCTTCAATCATCAATATTTAATACTATAACATCAAATTTCTTTTTAATTATGTTTATGCTTCTAAGGCTTTCCAATTTAAAATCATGTTCTCAAAACTCATTCTAATACTTATAAATCATTTTTTTTCATTTAAAAATTACTCAAAACCATATATAATACATGATTATTTTAGGTTGGTCGAACCCCTATATATAGGATGCCAAGGAATTTTTTCAAACAACCAATCACTACAATCACCCTTAGAACATTAAAAAAAAAAAAAAACAAAAAGAATAGATATAACTCCTCACCTTGATTTGCTTTACTTTGCTAAGACTCTTGTTTCAAGTGGAGTAGAGAGGTTGTAGAGAGAGAGGTGGAGGATCTTGGTGTAGAAAAAGAAGCTAAATGTGATTTTTCCCAACATAATTTTTGCATATATATCTATTGGGTTGAATATATATCTATTGGGTTGAATGGTGAGGATTGATCAAGTTAAATCCAATAGTTAGTATGTGATCTTGATGAATGGATATGACTGCATCAAGATGGATGACTAGGATTAATCAAAATGGATGATTGGGATCCTCTCTACAATGGTGAAGGTTATCATTAGGTGTTAGAGTGTCCAAGTTAAATTTAGGCACATGTGTAGGAAGAAATAAGAGTTCTATTTGGTTTTGGATTTGACTTAGTCAATTTTGGGTGGCTAGCTTTCCCAACACCTAAGTCAACCTTAGTTAACCATTCTTAACTCTAGTTAAAGCATAGATTTATCCATTTATGGGCCTCGTGGGCCGGCCACTCAATGGACTTGGGCTTTTGAGTCCAAAAGCCCATTAGCAAATCTATATACATACACTTCAAGTTCGGCAACTCGGTGCATTTCCCATTTCATTCCTTTCACTATAACATATATAATTCTACCTTCCAATATCACTACACATTCTAGAGGTTATTAGATAAATCTTGTTTACTCCATAGTACACATTTTCTAGCCTTTCATTAGCATTGTTCAAGTGTATACATCAAGTAGACTCATTGGATCAAACTAAGTTTGACCTCTATTATACCATTGCAACCCTGATTAAATTGAACTTCTCTAATCACTTTTATCACCCCCTAATGTATTAGAAGATGTCAACACCCATTTACTGGCACTTTAAATTCATATCTCAATTAAATAACTGGCATAGTCATATTAAGTCAAACTCGATTTGACTTTCATTTATCGTAAAGTTACTTATCAAAATTGATTGTATTCCTCACTCACTATCACATCATTCATTTAAAATTCACTTCTTATGATATTCTTATGGTTCTTAAGGCCCTATATGGCACAGTATATGGATATTACAATATCATCATTACTGTTTACAGTTGGGTAAAGAAACCTCGGGTATTACATGAACCATCACATTCCTACCTCCATATGATAATAATTTATGTTTCCAAGAGCTCGCCCTCCTTTGCATTATGTCCACCATAACTGACAAGCCTCCATTTTTAATCGACCCCAATGAGTTGGGAGACCCAATAAGCCTCATCATTTCCCATTTCTTTCATGCTCATTAATGTTAAGAGTGGATGCCGTATTGATTGCGAAGTGGATTTGCTAAACAAAATAGATGATATTTGAACATTAATTTTTTGACTCGAATCTCCTCCATATCATTGCAAGATTGATTTAATTTGAACCATCTCCACTTCTGATACTCGCCCAATCAATATTGTACCATCAGCAAATAACATACGTGTGATGCTTGGGCATTTGCAGGCAAGCTTCATACCATGTATATCTGAGCTTTTGACTTCGGCATGCTGATTTTAAAACATATTTACCAAAATATGCATGTTTAAAAAAATTTTACCTAAATATGTCATTTTCTTAGTCAAAAGGAATGCTGACCAAACCGACATTTAAAATAGGGATAAGGTTCAATTTTGACCTTAACATTTGGCCTATATAACACATTGATACTTTTTCTTTTCGAAGTCTCTATTAAACACTCTATGTTTCAAAACCTCAAAATCAAGCACAATTTTTAATGTCCCACAAACTGTCAAATGCTATAGTTTATTGGGTCTATTTTTTTTTTTATTTTTCTATCACACATAGATTTTTTTAATTAATTAAAAAACTCTTACCCTCACCATCTCTCTCTCTCTTTCTCTCTCTCTCTCTCTCTCTCTCCCTATCTCTCTCCAAACTGCTCACCATTTCTTTCTTTGCTTCTCCCTCTCTCTCTCTCTCTCTCTATCCTTTTCTTTTCTTTTCTCTCATTAATCATTAAAAACTCATATAAAAAGAAAGCAGAAAAAAAAAATCTCAAATACAAAAGCAAAGATAGACAAGAACAAAAATAAAACTAAAGCTTCCTTTTTTTTTTTTTTTTTTTTTTTTTTTTGCAGCAGGGATCATAAATAAAAAGCAACCACAATCTACGTCAAGAACCAACCTTGAATTAGAAGTTGTCCTTTTCAAATTTCTACAAAAAGCAACCCACATAACTTGATTTTCAAATCTCTCCACTTTCTCTCTCAATTGCAACAGTGAGAAGATGCTTCAAAAAATCAGAGACTGACCCACTTCGTCATCAAAATTCAATCTTTCAGTCCAAAATCAATAATCAACACCAGTAATTTGATTTTCAAAATTAAAACAAACAAAACAAGACTCTTTAAGAATAAAAAAAAAAAAAACCAAGACAGGAGCTGCGTTGTTTTAGTTGCCTAATAGAGAAGCAGACACAAAATGGTTGAAATCAATAAATAAATAAATAAAATAGGAGGACCCAAGGCCAAGGAGCTGAAGTTTGAAAAATTTCGACTAAACTATTCGAGCTTTAACACTACCAGACAGATAGAGTATAATGTAGTGACAATCAAATCACATTCAAAAATTAAAATTTGTCTCTCTCTCCCCTCCTCTTCTCTCCTAGAAGGAAAATTTGTTGAAGCTCTTTGTCTGCTTTGATTCTATGAAAATGTGAATGTAAAATGCATTATTTTACTATGTTGAGTTTTTTAGAGAAAGAAAAGAGAAGAGTTTTATGTGATGGAGAGAAAAAGAAAAGAAAAGGATAGAGAGAGAGAGAGAGAGAGAGGGAGGAGAAACAACGAAAGAGACGGTGAGCAATTTGGAGAGAGATGGGGAGAGAGAGAGATGGTGAGGGTGAGAATTTTCTAATTAATTAAAAAAATCCATGTGTGATAGAAAAAAAAAACTTTATAAATGCTAGCATCTGTCCATTCATAGGGCTTTAAAAATTATGCTTAATTTTGAGATTTTAAAAATATAAAATATTTAATTGAGACTTCGAAAATAAAAGATATCAATATATTACATAGGCTAAATATTAAGGTTAAAATTGATCCTTATCCCTTTAAAATGCTCTTTTTTGGGTTTTGAGAACGACAACATTTAAAATGCAAGTTGATTACCACGTAAGCAAAAACCCGGTACTTTAAATGCCGGTTGCTCATTAATTTAAGGTTTTTAAATAAAAGCACTGATGGAAGGGTCAGTTTTTAAATAAATAAAGGTTTTTTTTTTTAATCTTTCATTGGCATTCTCTCGCTTTTTTTTTTTTTTTTTTTTTTGCCAAATATTTGCATTCTCTCACATGCGCTCTTCCTCTCAACTCTAATTTTCAATGGGCATAATAATATTTAAATAATTTAATAAGAAAATATTTTGAGCATAATCATAATTTTGATAATAACAATTATTATTATTATTATGAATAATTAAGTGTTATCATTTTTTATTAATTAGTTTATGAATATTTTTTTTTGTTTGTGGGGTTTATTAAGTTTGATTCTTTAATTATTTGCAAAATTTATTTAAAAATCATATTAATACCATATCATGTAGAAAAGGTAATTAGATAATTAACTATATTAAATTATATTAAATACAATTTAATTTAATTAATTAATATATTATAAAAATTATAATAATAGTAAACGTTATTAATATCATATCATGTAGAAAAAAGTAATTAAATATATTACATTATATTAAATATAATATAATTAAACTAATTAATATATTATTATTATTATTATTATTATTATATTCATAATTAAGTGTTATCATTTTTTTTTATTAATTATTTTATGAATATATTTTTTTTGTTTTGTGGGTTTATTAAATTTGATTCTTTAATTATTTGCAAAATATATTTAAAATATCATATTAATACCATATCATGTAGAAAAAAGTGAAATAATAGTAAACGTTATTAATGTCATATCATGTAGAAAAAAGTTATTAAATAATTAAATATATTACATTAATTAGATTAAATATAATAAGATTAAATATAATTTAAGTAAATTAATGAATATATTATCATAATTATAATAATAGTAAACATTATTAATATCATATCATGTAGAAAAAATTAGTTAAATAATTAACTATATTAAATATAATTAAATTAATTAATATATTATAATAATTATAATAATATTGAACATTATTAATATTATATCATTGGGAAAAATTAATTAAAATAATCAATTATATTAAATATAATTTAATTAAATTAATCAATATATTATAATAATAGTAAACATTATTAATAATATAATAAATAATTGTTTATTATTGTGTTATATTGTGTTCTTTAGTATAAGAATAAATTGATATATTTATATAAAAAAATTATAGAATAAGAAAGTTGAGAAACTCTAAAAAGATAGATTAATTTAAAAATATATTGCTAATTATCATAAATAAATTGACTAATATATTAATTAAGAATATTTTTTAACACATAGTATAATTTAAAAATTGACAAAAGGAAATCAAAGTAGTGCCCGTATCTGGGCTGATGATGCTGACTTGGATTCTATATCGCTAAGATTAGATTTCTAATTTCTGTTTCAACAACTACGCAGATTTTTGCATGATAGCCTGGACCAGATTACTTAGGTTTGAGGTATTGCAATTGTAGGAATTGCTTAGATTTTTTTTTTTTCAATATGAATTATAATAAATTGTAATTTATTTCGTAATATATATATATATATATATATATATATATATATATATATATATATATATTTGATTTACATACAAAATATTTTTTGACAATATACACGTATGTCATTAACTGCACAGATAGACTGTTATTTGTAAATGTATCTCCTTCTAACTTGTAATGAACAAATAATTTTCATCCACAATTTAAAAAAAAATAATGAGATGCTTTGTGATTTTTACACTCATTAAAGCTGAATACGGTTCAGAGGAATCTAGAGATTTAAAAGTCTCCGGACTTTAATTGAAATTCGAAAATTTTCAAAATGAGATCTCTAGAATCGAATCGTTGGATTAAAATCTCCATATCAAACCATCCTAATTTTTGGGGACTGTTCGAAATGGAGATTTGAGTCTAATGGAACGGTTTGGTACGAAGCGGAACAATACAGATTTGGAGATTTTTTAATTTTTAAATAATTTTTTGCTAGAATTTTTTAAAATAATTAAAAATATACATCTTTAACTTAAACATGAAATTAAATCAATACATAAAATAAAAATATAGTACATAATTAAATAAATTTAACTACAATCTACCAAGCTAAAATAAAAATTAAATTATATAGTACATAATTAAAAAAATTATAAAAACAAAATTTCATGGAGTACAAATAAAGAAATCTAATTAAAGTCCACCAAACTAAAATAAAAGTGAAATAAGCATAAAAAAAAAAAAAGATATAGAGTTGAATTCAACAATCAATAGTGGTCCTTGGTAAGACATTTTCTTTAATTTTAGAATCTTGAGTAATTTTTGCAATAAATAAAAAATAAAATTAAAGCCTATTATATTTAATTAAGATAAAAAAAATAAAAAATATAAGAAAGTGAATACCTTATTCAAAAATTTCAAAATCTTGTACTGTTTCCTCAATTTGGAGAGATTTTTTTAGCACTTTTTCAACCAATTTTGACAGCAAATAAGGATATGATTCTAATTGTTCTTAATTCAATATATATATATATATATATATATATATATATATATATATATATATATATATATATATATATATATATATATATATATATGTAACCCTTTAAATGGATTCTAATTTCGATTTGAGTTTTCGGTACGGTTTGGTATCTCCAAATTCCATGCTCAGCCCTAACGTTCATGTAGTAGGCACAAATAGACATGGGCATATGGTCAGTTCGAATCGTGAACCAGACCAAAACTGGCTCAGATCAAATTAGAAATTGGATCGGTTAACAGTTCTGGTTCATGAATCAGACCATTGAACTAGAGATTTAAGGGCCAATTAAAAGTCATAAATATGAAAAAAATAATTAGAATAGGATCAGATTGGACAATTCAAATTGTCTAAACAGTATGAAAATTATATATATATATATATATATATATATATATATGCTGAAACCCTTTTTTTATTTATTGTTCAAATAATTAGTTACTGAAAAAATTACAAATGACCTTTATTTATTTATTTTAATTAACTAGTTATGCTATTAAATCATTCAATCAATATATTATAAATTATATTATTTTATATTAAAATAGTTACTTTTAAGTTAGCCCAAAATTTAAAAGAATTTAAATTTTTTATAACACATTAGTATTTTAATTTTTTAGATAAAAAATAATTTGAACTTCATAATTATTCATATT
This sequence comes from Reutealis trisperma, assembly GCA_947687605.1. Taxonomy (NCBI): domain Eukaryota; kingdom Viridiplantae; phylum Streptophyta; class Magnoliopsida; order Malpighiales; family Euphorbiaceae; genus Reutealis; species Reutealis trisperma. The sequence continues at coordinate 29,333 of CANTUT010000230.1, read as the reverse complement.
TATTTTTGTAATTTTTAAATTATTTGAATTGGAATCAAGCCGTATGAAAACCGTAACTGTATTTGAATTGGAATTGGAATTAAATGAACTCTAAACAGAAATCAGATCGGAAGGTTTAAGAGCTGATTAAGAGTTGATATTTAGAGAGATTGGAACTAAACTGTAACCGGTGGTTCTAAACCGTTATCTAGGCATAGGCATAAATAAAAATTAACAAGGATAGAAAAAAAATACTCTTGAAAAAGTGAAAAATTGAATAAAGAAATAATTTATTAAATTTGTATTCGCATTTGATATATGCAATTTGATATTTTAAGTGTGTCTATTTTTTATATGCAATATAAATTATTTGAATACTAAAAAAATAAATAATAATAGAAAGAAAGCTACAAGATATTAATAAAAAGTTAATAAAACTTTCATCTAAATAAATAAATAAAATTCATTTTAATTATCAATGAATAATAATTTTTAATGGTAGATAGGCTCTTTAGTTTTTTAATTACTTGCATACATATCAAGGACAGACAATAAGTTTACATTAAGATTAATAGATTTTAAAAAAGTATACTAATTAAAAATATATCTTTAATTATTTTTAAATAAATAGATTAATATATTAATTAGAATATACATTTAACACATGATATAATTTAAAAATTGATAAAAGAAATCAAAGTAGTGCACGTATCTTGGCTGATGATGCTGACTTGGAGTCTACATCGTTATGATTAGATTTCTAATTTCTCTTTCAACAATTATGCAGATTTTTGCATGGTAGCCTGGCCCATATTTACATAGGTTTGAGGTACTGGAATTATAGGAATTGTTTAGACTTTTTTTTTTTTTAAATATGAATTATAATAAATTGTAATTTATTTAGTAATATATATATATATATATATTTTGTTATTATAATTAATATCTGATTTATACGCAAAATATTTTTTGACAACATAGATGTATGTCATTATTAGTAAATATATCTCATTCTCACTGGTAATGAACAAATAATTTTCATTTATAGTTTAAAAAAAACAAAGGGATGTTTTGTGATTTCAACGCTTATATAGCAGGCATAAAATAGATATGGGCAAATTGTCGATTCGAATTGCAAATTAAACTGAAATTTTTTTGGATCAAATTTAAAATCGAATTGGTTAATTGTTCTAATCCATGAATCGAACCGTGGAACCAGAGATTTAAGGGCTAGTTAAGAGTCGCAAAGATAAAAAAAATAATTTGAACTGGATCAGATCGGACAGTTCAAATTGTCCAGACCATATATATATATATATATATATATATATATATATATATATATATATATATATATATGTATATATATATATTTGTTGAAATAATTAGTTTCAGAAAAAATTACAAATGACCTTTATTTATTTATTTTTAATTAACCAATTATGATATTAAATTATTCAATCAATGTGTTATAAATTATATTATTTTATATTAAAATAATTATTTTTAAGTTAGCTCAAAACTCAAAAGAATTTAAAATTTTAATAATACATTAGTATTTTAATTTTTTAGATAAAAAATTATTTGAACTCCATAATTATTCATATTTATTTTTGTAACTTTTTAATTATTGGAACTGAAATCAAAACCATAGGAAAACATAACTGCAACCATATTCTAATTAGAACTGAAATTATATGAACCGTGAATGGAAACCAAATCGGAGGGTTTAAGCGCTGGTTAAAAGTTGACATTTAGGGATATTGGAATTGGACCGGAACCGGTGGTTCTAAATCATTACTCATGCCTAGGCATAAATAAAAATTAATAATAAAAGAAAAAAAAATACTCTTGAAAAAGTAATAAACTCAATAAAGAAATAATTTATTAAATTTGTATACGCATTTGATATTTTAAGAATGTCTATTTTTTATATGCAATATAAATTATTTGAATACTAAAAAAAAATAAGTAATAATAAAAAGAAAGCTACAAGATATTAATGAAAAGTTAATAAAACTTTCATCTAAAAAAATAAATAAAATTCATTTTAATTATCAATGAATAATAATTTTTAATGGTAGATAGGCTCTTTAATTTTTTAATTACTTGCATACATATTAAGGAAAGACAATAAATTTGTATTGAGATTGAGATATTTTAAAAAAGTAAACTAATTAGAAATATACTGTTAATTATCTTAAATAAATAGATTAATATATTAATGAGAAATATATATTAACACATAATATAATTTAAAAATTGATAAAAGGAAATCAAAGTAGTGCACGTATCTTGGCTGATGAGGCGGACTCGGATTCCATATCATCAAGATTAGATTTCTAATTTCTGTTTCAACAACTACGCAGATTTTTCCATGATAGCCCGGCCCAGACTACTTAGGTTTGAGGTATTGGAATTATAGGAATTGTTTAGATTTTTTTTTTCAATATGAATTATAATAAATTGTAATTTTTTTAGTAATATATATATTTTGATATTATAATTAATATCTAATTTATATACCAAAGGCTTAAATGCATATTTAACCCCTCGTACTTAGAACCATTGGTCACTTTGTCCTCTAATCTTTTAAAATGATCAATTTAAATACTCAACTTGATAAATTGTACATACTTACTCCTTAATTGTCCAGTTAGCATGAAGTATGAATTCACGTGCAAAAAAGGCAAGTAATGACTTGAATGTGTTTTGGACCCATATTAAAACTTGATTTTTTTTTTCAATTCTCTCTTTCTTTCTCTTTATCTAGAAACAAACAATTTCAATAAAATTGTAGTCTAATTAGCTGCTCATCCTAGAAGGCCCTTGTTCATACCCATCAAATAAAAAAAATAAAAATTTATAAGCACTTGCCACATACCATAGAAAAAGAAAGAAATAAAAGAGGGGTAGCCCATCATTCATACCCATCAAAGAAAAAAAAAAAAGAAGAGAGCGAGAGAGATTAGAAAGAATTATGAAACTCAAATTTTATTTTTTGTTTTTTAAATAATAAAATATTCTTTTAAAAATTAATCAAATATGGAACTCAAAATCAAATAAAATAGCTAATCCTCAATTATACACATTCCATTGGATGCTAAATTTTCAATCACCTGAACCAAATTCGATGTAATAAATTCAAATTATTACCTTCTATTTACACAAACTATGAAAACCTTATTAAAGCTTTAAAATGACAAAACAAAGACACTGACAATAGGGACAGACAAACAATGAAAGTCTTATTCACACAAACCATTGATTGATCTCATTTACAAGTGCCATGATTGCAAGTACAGTTGTCACTGCACTTGCAACCACCATTCTTGGCTCTAATGCCCATCTTACTTTCATCAGCTGACTATCATTTTGCTAGTGTTATATAGAGAACTAGAGTCTTGGTGGTGGTTTTTTCAAAGAAGCTTATGTCAGGATATATCTGGCAATCAAATTAAAAACAAAATTAACATAAAAATTAAGAAGTTTTGGGGATGAGAGAGAGAAGATAGAGCAGATCATAGCGTTTTGGGGAGGGAAGAGAGAAAAGTAAAGGGAGAGGAAGAAGGAGAGCAGTTCGGTGCAAAAGATGAGGTTGTGGTTAGTGGTTTTTGAGTAAAAAAATTAATATTGAAAAAGAAAATTTTATTTTAATTTAGTTGGAGGTTATTGTAGTAATTGCATATAATTTAATGGTCCACATCAGCTAAAAAAGTTAAGATTATTTGACTATAGTCCACCTCAGTACGCATGACCAGCACGCACTGTATCAATGGATAGTAAGTGGTACATATGTGCAATTTGTCAAGTGAAGTATTTAAATTAGTCATTTTAAAAGATCAAGGGACAAAATGACCAATGTTGCTAAGTGTTGGGGGAAAATATGCATTAAGCCTATATAAAATATTTTTTGACAATATGGATGTATGTCATTAACTATGCAGATAGACTATTATTAGTAAATGTATCTCATTCTCACTAGTAATGAACATATAATTTTCATTCACAGTTTAAAAAAACAAAGAGATGCTTTGCGATTTCTACACTCATGTAGCAGGCATAAAATAGACATGGGCAAATGGTTGGTTCGAATTGCAAACCAGACTAAAACTGGCTCGGATCAAAGTCAGAATCGGATGGGTTAATGGCTCCAGTTCATTAACCAGACTGTGAAACCAGAGGTTTAAGGGCCAGTTAAAAGTCATAAAGATGAAAAAAATAATTAGAATTGGATCATATTAAATAGTTCAAACTGTCTGAACCATATGAATATATATACACACACACATACATATACATGTATGCATGTATTATAAAAATATGAAGTTATAAATAGGAATTAAAAAATAAGCTGAAACCCCTTTTTTTTAATTTATTGTTAAAATAATTCGTTACTGAAAAATTGCAAATGACCTTTATTTATTTATTTTTAATAAACCAATGATGATATTAAATCATTCAATCAATGTATTATAAATTATATTATTTTATATTAAAATAATTATTTTTAAGTTAGCTCAAAATTCAAAAGAATTTAAAATTTTAATGACACATTAGTATGTTAATTTTTTAGATAAAAAAATAATTTGAATTCCATAATTATTCATATTTATTATTGTAATTTTTGAATTATTTGAACTGGAATCAAACCGCACGAAACTGTAACCATAATCGTATTCGAATTGAAACTGGAATTATATGAACCTTGAATGAAAACCGGATCGGAGGATTTAAGGGCCGATTAAGAGTTGATATTTAGGAATATTGGAACCAGACTAGAATCGACGGTTCTAAACTGTTACCCATGCTTAGGCATAAATAAAAATTAATAAGGAAAGAAAAAAATACTCTTGAAAAAGTAATAAACTGAATAAAGAAATAATTTATTAAATTTGTATTCGGATTTGATATTTTAAGAATGTCTATTTTTATATGCAATATAAATTATTTGAATAATAATAATAATAATAATAATAATAATAATAATAATAATAGAAAGAAAGCTACAAGATACTAATAAAAAAGTTAATAAAACTTTCATCAAGGGGAAAAATGACCAATGTTGCTAAGTGTTAGAGGAAAATATGCATTAAGCCTATATAAAATATTTTTTGACAATACGGATGTATGTCATTAACTATGCAGATAGACTATTATTAGTAAATGTATCTCATTCTCACTAGTAATGAACAAATAATTTTCATTCACAGTTTAAAAAAACAAAGAGATGCTTTGCGATTTCTACGCTCGTGTAGCAGGCATAAAATAGACATGGGCAAATGGTTGGTTCGAATTGCGAACCAGACTAAAACTGGCTCGGATCAAAGTCAGAATCAGATCGGTTAACGTCTCCAGTTCATTAACCAGACTGTGAAACCAGAGGTTTAAGAGCCATTTAAGAGTCATAAAGATGAAAAAAATAATTAGAACTGGATCATATTAAATAGTTCAAACTGTCTAAATCGTATGAATATATATACACACACACACATATATATACATGTATGCATGTATTATAAAAATATGAAGTTATAAATAGGAATTAAAAAATAAGCTGAAACCCCTTTTTTTTAATTTATTGTTAAAATAATTCGTTACTGAAAAATTACACATGACCTTTATTTATTTATTTTTAATAAACTAGTGATGATATTAAATTATTCAATCAATGTATTATAAATTATATTATTTTATATTAAAATAATTACTTTTAAGTTAGCTCAAAATTCAAAAGAATTTAAAATTTTAATGACACATTAGTATTTTAATTTTTTAGATAAAAAAATAATTTGAATTCCATAATTATTCATATTTATTATTGTAATTTTTGAATTATTTGAACCGGAATCAAACCGTACGAAACTGTAACCGTAATCGTATTCGAATTGGAACTGGAATTATATGAACCGTGAACGAAAACCGGATCGGAGGATTTAAGGGCTGATTAAGAGTTGACATTTAGGAAGATTGGAACAAGACTGGAATCGACAGTTCTAAACCGTTACCCATGCTTAGGCATAAATAAAAATTAATAAGGAAAGAAAAAAATACTATTGAAAAAGTAATAAACTGAATAAAGAAATAATTTATTAAATTTGTATTCGGATTTGATATTTTAAGAATGTCTATTTTTTATATGCAATATAAATTATTTGAATAATAATAATAATAATAATAATAATAGAAAGAAAGCTAAAAGATATTAATAAAAAAGTTAATAAAACTTTCATCTAAAAAAATAAAATAAAATTCATTTTAATTATCAATGAATAATAATTTTTAATGGTAGATAGGCTCTTTAATTGTTTAATTACTTGCATACATATTAAGGAAAGACAATAAGTTTATATTGATCAAGTATGTTGAAGTAATATCACGATAAAACAAAAATGAGTTGAGATTAAGTTTAAATTCGTAAACACTTGACTTATTTAAGTTTGCAGCTCGGCTCATTTATTAGACTTGTGACCTATGTAAAGAGTTTAAAAGTATTTAATTAAATAGAAAATATAAGTTATTAGTAATTATTTTATTTAATGGGAGTGCCTATTAAATGGCCTAGAATAAAAGGATAAAATTTATTTTTTTGATCTAATTATTTTCTTACAAAATTTGTGTAAAAGCAAATTAAAAGGTAAAACTAATTTTAAAATAATATTTTATGCAAAAATATTTTATGTATGCACACAAATTTTCTAAAATATTTTATGTATAAAATTCTATAATGCATGATATTTGACTAAAACAAAATAAATTAAAAAATTATAATAAAATGTATCTATTAATTCATTTACTTTATTTTTTTAATATATTTTTAAATATAAGAATATCATTTAAAATTGTAAGAAATGTTCATCTTTTTTCAATGTTTTATATGTATTGCTTTCTAAAATACATTCATATATTTATATAAAATTTAAAATTATTTTGTGTCATCAGTTTAATTGTATTATACATGCACAAATATACAATTTAAATAATATTTATTGTGTATAATTATATTTTTGTTAAACTTTTAGGTTTTCATATAAAAATTTAACTTAACTTATATTGTAAAGATATTATTTTTGGCTTTATATATAATATATTTATATATAATATATGAATCTTATTGTGTTAATGAAATTAAATATATATATATATATATATATATATATATATATATATATATATATATATATATATATATATATATATATATATATATATATATGCTTTTCGATGTGGGTATAAAAAAAAAAATTTGCATATACATTTTTTCCCCTAAAAATGAAATCGTTTTTTTTATTATTTGATACGAATTTTTTTTATGTTAACATGCAAAACGTTTTTTTTATTATTATTATAAATCGGTTTTTGTTTTGTTACCATATAAAACAAATGTTATCATATTATATTATTATGAAAACATTTTTGTTTTGTTATATATATATGGTTTCGTTTCGTGTTATATATTGTTATTATTTTAATAATAATTTGATTATCATTTTTATGAAAAAAATTATTATTTGATATTATTTAATTTTCATTAAGTAAATTATAGTTCCTGAAAAACTAGTACTATATTTTAAATTATAATTCCTGAAGAAATTAGTATTATTTATAGTTTTTGAAAACTAGTACCATATTTTAAATTCTAATTCTTGAAAAAATTAGTATTATTTATAATTCCCAAAAAACTAGTACCATATTCTAAATTCTAGTTTCTGAAAAAACTAGTATTATTTATAGTTCTTGAAGAACTAGTTAAATAAATAACTATCTATATTTCAAATTCTAGTTCATGAAGAAACTAATATTATTTATAGTCCTTGAAGAACTAATTAAATAAATAACTAAGGTATAAATTTCTAAAGAATTTTGGCTTAAGTTTCTGAAAAATTAAGCATCCTGAAATCTAGTATCCTAATTCATTAAAGAATTATTTTATATTCCTGAATAACTAAATGCATTGTCTATAAGTTTTTAAAAGACTGATTTTATTATGATCCTATATTAGACAATGTTAATTGATGACCCTCGACATCACGAGTAAGAATTATTTATCATGAATACTAAATACTGAAATTTTTGAATTAATCTTAATTAATTATTTATTTTATGGGATTCTCATGCCATATTATTGTGGTAGTACAATTTGTTGATGTGAAATTAAGAGCAACAAACTAATGTGGCATATTGCCCATTAATTTTGATTTTGTTGAATATGAAATAAAGTCTAACAAGATCTAGATTAACTGGTGTCACTCTTTCGGGTATTGAAAATCTAATACTGCTAAAGATTTTTCATTTTTCCAACAACTGTTTGACAGGTTTGGTACTCTAGTTTATATTTATAAGGTGAACTTCTTGTTTGTCATATTTTACCTTCCTTTAACAATTTCAATAGAGTTACAAATTATAACGGATTTTTAAAATATTTAATTGGTTAGTCTATTATATATGTACTCTTGATGGTTTTATTTTAATAAATAAACAGTATTATATATATGGCATATAAATAAAAAATTTGTGTTTTTCTTTTGCATTTTTGTTGGCCATGATTAAGATGATTGCTTATGAAGAATTTAGTTTATATATTATATAGTAAACTCTACTTATACTAGAAGTATAGAATGGTTATAGTGTACATTCTGTATTTTGAAGATTTGAACCTATGTAATTTACTAATTTTTGACCAATTAATATATTTATGTGAGACCACGCCTGAGCATTAGCCATGTCTGCTAGAGGGAATCGGGATGCTCATTCGAGTTTGGTCTTACGATGGAACTCTCGGATTTAGATTGGTTGATTCTAAAAGTAATTTTGGGAGTCGCCATCCTAATTTATTTTTAAATGGGAAAACTAAGGAAAAATCCAATTTGACTCCAATTTATTAATTTTTAATTAATTTGCCCATGGATAAAAATCACCAGTCTTTGAACTAGGTTGAGTTCGAAGACTAGGTTTTTGATTTTAAATAATCTAAAATTGGCTCTTAAGTTTAATTTGACTTGAAAAATTGATTTCATGAATGACAAATATTATAAGATGATAATTGTAAATAAGATGCATGAATATGATACGAGTGCAAGGAGAAAAATAAAATATGCACAAATTAAAAAGGGAAAAGAGATTGATATAAATTTGGATTTGAGGTTTGGATTTAGATTTCAAACGTGCCTACGTAACCCATTGAATGGGGATCAAAACCTACGTAGTTCATTCCACGATTAAGTGGAGGGGTTTAAGAGTTAATCTGATTGATTTTGGTTTGGGTGTTTTGAGAGTGAGGGAAAAGGATGATGCTTTTGCTTTTGGTGGGCGGAGAGTTTTACCGGACTGAAGTTTCATTTTATTGAGACTGGGTGATTGGATGGATTTGAGGGATTAATTAATTAATTAAAATGATTAATTAACTAATTAATGTGATGAAATAAATGGATGGATAGATGGATTAATTAATTAAAATGATTAATTAATTAATTTGGATGAGAGGTGGATTAAAAAAAAAGATTAATTTGATTTTAGAGAAAAAATGATTAATTAATTAATTAAAAAGATTAATTAATTAATTAATTGAGTAATTAATTTTGATTTTAAAAAAAGATTTTTAGTTAATTAAAAAGATTAATTAACTTGGTTAGGGTGAGAAAATTAATTAATTAAAAAGATTAATTAATTAATTAAAGATTGGTTGGAGGAAGAAGAAGAGAGGAATTAGTAGATAACCGTCAATACTAATTCATGAGGTGAAGAAAAATGAGGGAATAGGGAGCCTATTTATAGGCAAATGGGGTTAAGGATAGTTTAGGTAATGAAAATGTGAAAAGACCATGAGGGATAGGGTCAAAAATGGCTGAAAATTGTACTAAAAAGGGTAAAAGAGTCATTTTCCGTGCGTGGGGCCCACTGGAGGTAGAAAAAATGTAAAACCTGGCGCGGTGCCTCACTAGGCCTGTGCGGTGCTGCATTAGGCTTTTGCGGCGTGCCACAAGAAGGCTATGCAGTACCGCACAGATTTGATGTGGCTCCGCACGCCTTCCGTGCGGCACGCTATGTGGCACGGCATGCTTCCCGAGATTTCTCTCTTTTTTTTTTTTTTTTTTTTTTGAGATTGGTTGTTGGTATAGAGTTTGAAAAATTTGGATGTCTGGTGGCAATGTAATTGAAGGCTAAAAAATTTTCTTTTGGGGGCACTGCCTCCGAACCCTTGCCTGCTAACCGATTAGTGGGACCATCGTAATGGCTCTGCATAGCATGTTAAACTCAGCAAGTACTAAGGCTGTATTTGGATGATGAGGGTGCAAAATTGAGGGTTCACAGTTGCCCCCATATTAGAATCGGCTTTGAACAAAAGGTGATTATGATGATTGTGAACATTGGAAAGAGGTGCCATGTTAGATTCTGGGCTTGTGTGTCCTTGTTAGATCCTTCGAGAAAAGGCTCTCTAGGATAAATAAGGTTTTATCAATGGTTATCGGTCCAGCCTTGATGTTGGATATGAGAATGGTTTTGGTGAATTTCAATTAAGGCTATTTGTTTGGCCCTAATATTAAAAGACAAAGAAGGTTTGGTGAATTTTAATCAAGGCTATCTGTCAGACCTTAATATTGGAGATAAAGAAGGTTCGATGAATTTCAATCAACGCTATCTGTCTGGCCTTAATGTTGGAGATAAAAAAGGTTTGGTGAATTTCAGTAAAGGTTATCTATTCGGTCTTAATGTTGGAGATAGAGAAAGTTTGGTGAATTTTAATCAAGACTATCTGTTCAACCTTAACATTGAAGGACAAAGAAGGTTTGGTGAATTATAATTAAGACTATCTATCAAGCCTTAATGTTGAAGGACAAAGAAGGTCTAGAGTAAATTTTAATAAGGGCTATCTATTCGAGCTTAATGTTGGAGATAAAGAAGGTCTGGAGTAAATCTCAATCAAGGCTATCTGTCTGGCCTTAATGTTGGAGATAAAGAAGGTTTGGAGTAAATCTCAATCAAGACTATCTGTCCGGCCTTAATATTAGAGATAAAGAAGGTCTGGAGTAAATCTTAAACAAGGCTATTTGTTCGGTCTTAATGTTGAAGGATAAAGAAGGTCTGGGTAAATCTCAATCAAAGCTATCTATCTAGCCTTAATGTAAAGAATATTTGGGTAAATCTCAATCAAGGCTATTTGTTCGGCCTTAATGTTAGATAAGATTTGAGTAAATATCAATCAAGGCTATCTGTTTGGCCTTAATGTTGGAGGTAAAGAAGAATCAAGGCTATCTGTCCAGCCTTAATGTTGGAGGTAAAGAAGATTTGGATAAATCTCAATCAAGACTATCTGTTTGGCCTTAATACTCGAGGTAAAGATGATTTTGGACAAGGCAATTTAGTGAAAAGAGAGCCTTGGCTTATGGCGAGTCGGCTCATGAGATTCTGACAAGATTTTGGTAGAGGAAGAGCCTTGGTTTATGGCGAGTGGACTCGAAAGATTCTAATAAGATTTTAGTTATGCCAAAGAAACTTAGGCTTCTGAACGTAAGGGGTTGGCCCTTTCAGAAGGCTCAAATGAACTTTGCTGGGAGTAAATGGACTTTGGAAGTCATGCTTCATTGATTAGATCTAGAAAGGTACCATTTAGCTTTAAAGAGGCATTGGTCAGCTTTAAGAGGTATCGGTCAACTTGGAGGAAGTACTAGTCAGCTTAAGGAGATGTCAATGAAGCTATTGGCTCAGTTTGTGCATGAAGATGTATGATTGTAGATGATTGCATAAATGCTGGTGCACATATGATGCATGCATGTTTTAGAATTCATAGACCTTTTGCTTGACTTCTATGCCATGCATGATTTGTGGTGATGTCTGTAATGAATGGTTGCATGGATGTATGAGGATGGATTCACTCATTTGCTTTGTGAATGCAATTTCTCATGTGACTTTTGTATTCTGCGGAGTCATGCATTTTTAGACTGAAAAACTCGACAAGGTTGAGAAACTCAACTTGGGTTGGTATGGAAAAATTGCCATGGTGGCATTATGAGGAGTTCGAGGGGTTACTTTAGATTTTGGAATATGGTGGCCCGTGGTTTCTGTTTTGGTGCTGCTGAGGAGGAGCTGTGCCTATTCCAAGAAGATAGGGAATATGGCTTGGCTACGACTCAAAGGCAACTCTGGTGGTGCTAGAGTTCAAAGTCCAACATTTTTTTGAATTTTTCAGAGTTTTTGACTTGCCTCAGGATGTTGTAAGCCAAATGATGGTTGGTGATGGTTATGTGAATTTGACCATTGTGATAGAGAAGTTCAATGATTTCGATGACTAGAGGGGTATGAAGGGTGCAGAGGCTCAACATGAGGGCCTTGATTTTCTGTTTGAGTGTCAGTTACAGGTTTATTGATTACGGTGATGTCATAGTGTCAGATGGAATAGAAGCATTTTATGGTTAGAGCTGTGTTGACAAAGACACTGATGAGTCTCAATTGCTTTGTTAAGAATTTAGAAAGATGAACTGTCTTGCCAGTTATTCTCTAGTGAAAAAAATTTATCCATTCTTACCCTTTTTGCTTTGGGTGCTTTGTGGATGTCTGTTTTAGGCTTTGTATTATCTCGAAGGCATGGCTAATGGATCATTTTTAGGTGGTAGCCCTTGCTTTTTAGTCTGCACATGCCTTACTGATATTTAGTCAGAGGTTGGATAAGATGGTTGCTTGCAGCTTGCCCCTGAAGGACATTTTTAGCACTACCAATAGTAAAGGATTAAATCTTTCATGACTGGAAGCCATGGGTGTCAAGTGGTTTGCCTGTTGGGCTTAACTTGAATGCTTTCCATTTGGGATGTGTGTCTTAAGGCAGGTGAGGCAGATTCAGGGTATGCCCCTAGTTTTTCTTTCTTAGAGTCTATGCATATCATAGCTCCTATTGCTAGAGCTATCAAGTGATGGCTGGCTGAGGGATTATCATGCTGTTTTTTTTGGGATTTCACTTGGGACCATAGAGAGGTATACCAGGTAGTTGATAAAGGTGGTTTCGCCAATTGAGAAAGAGTACCAGGCTGCCCTGCTGAGAGGAATAGAGGATGAAGTAGTTGAGGAAGGAGAGGCTATATGAGAAGCCATCAGTAGCAAGAGGACTGCAGCATAGACAGAGGGGTGACTCAATCTTTGAAGGAGACTTGGGGATCTACTAGAAGTGCAACATCACAGATTGCAGTTGTGACTCAAAAAAAGAAGATTGCGATAGACTTTGACTCCGATGAGGACACGAGAGATTTGCATCTCAAGAGGTAGAGAAAGACTAGCTAGACCATGACTTTAGACATGACCTATTTTCTTTTTTTTTGAAATAATTACAGGTTGACAGGACTATACGAAACAGGATAAGCTATAGACGACAATGAAAGGGCTATCCTTTATGATGGATTTGTATTTTGCAAGATTTGATCAATATCAAATGTGACATCTTTTATTTTTGCTCTAATTTCTGCCTAAGCTGCCCTTTCAGGTTTTTAGCTTAGCGAGCATTCTCTCTCTCTCTCTCTCTCTCTTTTTTTTTTTTAGGCAAAAAAATAATTGAATGATGTACTAAGCATAAAGAAAATTAGAATGCGATGCAAACAAAATATTTTGTATTATGATTTGGATTGCACCCGAATTAGGCTGCCTACATATCCTTTACATCACTTTTCTATCGATTATTTCTTTTAGGGAGAATCAGGTCCACGTAGTTCTGATTACATGTGTATGAGAAACAGAAATGAAATGCAGATGTCATCGTCGGATGATATATCTTTTCAGCTGATCCGGGTTGCCAAGATGGGAGGATTCACTTTCGTTCACGTCCATGAAGATAATGCCTCTGTCGGATAGGATCTTCCTACTTTGTCTTCGTTCTCCACAACTTCTTCTCGATAGGCTTCTTGTAGGTTAAGATCTTGTAATCTGTGATGCTTGGAGTATCCGTATCATATCTTTGTCTTTGTACATAATAGCTTATGATCTTTATCACTACTGTCATGCAGATGCAATGTATGAGATTTTTTTTTTCTGTGCCATAATTAGTTGATCCTTTTTCTTTTTTCATTTTTTTGTATTTTTCATTTTTTGTTCTTTTTTTTTAAGATGTCCCACTTAAAGATGATTAGAAAAAATTAAAGCAAATTAAAAAGTTCAAACTTTTGTTATTGAAAAAAAGAGTCCCATCATGAGTACATTAAAGGATAAGCCTAAAAGGTAAAATACAAACTCAAGGACTAGACCTGATAGACTCAAAAAGAAAAATTTAATAGAAAACAAACTCAAAAGACTCTGACATAGACTCTGACTTAAGTGACTTAGTCATGAACTCAAACGACTTGGACATGGACCTGGAGGACTTGGATCGGGGTACAACAGTGTTGGCACTCTTATCAAAATACAAATTATTGGGTGAGACTTGAGACAGTTGGATGAGTTTGGCTATGCTAGACTTTGGGTTTGGGAGCAATGATGTCTCCACTGTTAATGAGGACTTGAATTTTATGCTTCAGAACCTTGCATGCATCAATTTTATGCCCTGGCCCTTGATGATAATCAAAGTGCTCATTAGCATTGTAACCCTTGGGTAAGGGGTTTGGAGGAGGTCGTGGTTCTAAGGGCTTAACCAGATTAGTCTCTAAGGCTTTCTTGTAAACGATGCTAGGGGGCATGCCCAGCTCAGAGAAAGTCCTCCTTGTTTCCAAATTCATCGGCTGGTGGCAGGACACAACATTTACCTCTCATTCTCTTTAGGTGGTGTTAGTGGTGTTCTTGTGATACCTTGAACTAGAGGATTCATTTTTGATTTTTCCTGATTGAATCAAATCCTCAATCTTGGTAGCAGTGGCTATGAGAGCTTTGAAGTTAGGGAGATACTGTGTTTGTAGATGAGCCTGATATTAGGGGAGGAGGTTCTTGATGATGATGTCAATTTTCTCTACTTCAGATGGATGGTTCACCATTTGAGCCGTTTTTGTCCTCCACCTTGTAAGGAATGCGGTGAAGGATTCTCTTGGCCCTTGTTTGGTGGTTTCCAAATCTCAACGAGTGACATCCACCTCGATGTTGTAGTGGTATTGCTTGACAAATGCATTACATATTTCTTCCCAAGTCTTCTTGTGATTTTTATCGAGATCTAGTAACCATTTAATAGTAGCTCTAGTCAATAACCATTGGAATAATTGAGCAAGGAGCTCGTTGTCCACACTGAAAGGTCTCATGGAACCCACATACATCTTGAGATGAGTTTTAGGACAAATGGTGCCATTAAACTTGTCCATGACTAGCATTTTAAATTTTGGTGGAACTCGTGCATTTGGGAAGAGAGCTAAAGAGTCGACATCTATCATATCTTCGAGCTTTTTGACGTTCTTGTGCATTTTTTCCATGACCTCAACTTTCTCCATTAATTTCTTAGCTTGGGGAAAGCTAAATAAATCTCCACTTTGAAAATGATTCGTAGTGGGAGAGGGAGTGGTTGTGTTTAAGTCCATGGTAAGAGAGGTTGGAGTCTCAAGTGCTTTCCTTTTATTGGTGAGATCGATAATGGGAGGAGTAAAAGTAGGGGCATGGCTAGTCCCAGCTTGGGCAGATGCAGGTTCAATATGAGCAAGAGAGGGAGTGATAGTGGCATTGGTCATTTCCTTGACCTCATTGATGATGAACTTGCGTTGGGAGTTGAGGGCATCAGTAAAGGTGGCAGACTGAGCATTGAGAGCATTGGTGAAAGTTTCAGCTTGGGTCTGAAGAGCGATGGTGAGTACAGCTTGAAAAGTTTTCTCTTATTTCTTGAGGAGGTTGGTGAAGAAAGCACTCATGGAATCTTGATCAAAGTTGAAGCTATTGGCCATTGGTACTTTGAAACAGAAAACAGACAGAAAAGAATGGGTGAGAAAATAGATTTGTGAAGGAAAAATGGCATGAATGTGAAAGTGTGTCGGGAAAAGAATTCCTTCCACAAGGTTGGTCACCAGGTTTTCATATTGGCAGGGTGAGTGTGTGAGATGTTTTTACGGTAATGGCCCATTAGTTTAAGTCGTGTGTGAGATGTTTTTACGGTAATGGCCCATTAGTTTAAGTCTTTAAGGTGTTTGAAGGTTAACCTTATTGAGCTTCTCATATTATGTATGCATGATCATGACATAATGCATGTTGAAAAAGGTTTCATGAATATACAAGAGTATTGATTATTATGGTACATGGAACCTAGAGTCAACGCTAGGGCAACTACATGCATAAGGGTAAAGGGTGGTTTGATTTAAGGGTTCCCATCCCCGTCCCACTAGAGCATCGATATACCTAATCACATATGAGGCAAGAAGCTTTGCGTAGGTCCAACAGTACTGATTGCTCATTACACCAACGAAATGATCGGAGATTTGTCGTGGGGTGGAATGCTTTTGCTATCTCCCAATATACTCAAAGAGAGTTGTTGAGCCAATGCTGCTACTTGCCATCCAAAAGTTTTCTTAAAGCTAAGGTTTAGGCGAGGAGCTTTTATTATACAAAGTGATGCATAAAAGTCAAATTATACTTAATGAGCTAAAATGAGATTATTTTGGAAAAATTTTCCTCAACTAAATAGTAATCCTCTTATTTTTCTTTTTATTAAAAAAGGTAGCAACCATTCTCTAGTGGAGTCGATAGCTGCGAGGCCTCGCTCGAGCACTGGCTAGGTCTGCTAGAGGGAATCGGGATACTCATTTGAGTTTGATCTCACGATGGAACCCTCGGGTTTGGATTGGTTGATTCTAAAAATGATTTTGGGAGTCACCACCCTAATTTATTTTTAAATGGTAAAACTAAGGAAAACCCAATTTGACTCGAATTTATTAATTTTTAATTAATTTGCTCATGGATAAAAATCACTAGTCTTTGAACCAGGTTGAGTTCGGGGACTAGGTTTTTAGTTTTAAATAATTTAAATTTGGCTCTTAAATTTAATTTGACTTAAAAAATTGATTTCATGAATGACAAATATTATAAGATAATAATTGTAAATAAGAAGCATGAATATGGTACGAGTGCAAGGAGAAAAATAAAATATCCACAAATTCAAAAGGGAAAAGAGATTGATAGAGATTTGGATTTGAGGTTTGGATTTAGATTCTAAACGTGCCTACGTACCCTATTGAATGGGGATCAAAACCCACGTAGTTCATTCCACGATTAAGTGGAGAGGTTTAGGAGTTGATCAGATTAATTTTAGTTTGGGTGTTTTGAGAGTGAGGGAAAAAGGCTGATACCTTTGCTTTTGGTGGGCGGAGGGTTTTACTAGACCGAAGTTCCGTTTTATTGAAACCGGGTGATTGGATGGATTTGAGGGATTAATTAGTTAATTAAAATGATTAATTAACTAATTAATGTGATGAAATACATAGATAGATAGATGGATTAATTAATTAAAAAGATTAATTAATTAATTTGGATGAGAGGTGGATTAAAAAAAAAGATTAATTTGATTTTAGAGAAAAATGATTAATTAATTAATTAATTGAGTAATTAATTTTGATTTTAAAAAAAGATTTTTAGTTAATTAAAAAGATTAATTAACTTGGTTAGGGTGAGAAAATTAATTAATTAAAAAGATTAATTAATTAATTAAAGATTGGTTGGAGGAAGAAGACAAGAGAAATTAGTAGATAACCATTAATACTAATTCATAAGGTGAAGAGAAATGAGGGAATAGGGAGCCTATTTATAAGAAAATAGGGTTGAGGGTAGTTTAGGTAATGAAAATGTGAAAAGACCATGAGGCGTAAGGTAAAAATTGGCTAAAAATTGGACTAAAAAGGGTAGAAAAGTCATTTTTTGCACATGGGGGCCACTGGAGGCAGAAAAAATGCAGAACTTGGCGCGGCGCCGTACCAGGCCTGTGCCGCACCATGTCAGGCTTTTGCGGCATGTCACAAGAAGGCTGTGCAGTGCCGCACAGATCTGATGTGGCGCCGCACGCCTTCCATGCGGCACACCACGTGGCACAACATGCTTCCCAAGATTTTTCTTTTTTTTTTTGAGAGATTGGTTATTGGTATAGAGTTTGGGAAATTTAGATGTCTGGTGGCAATGTAATTGAAAGCTAAAAAATTTTCTTTTGGGAGAACTGCCTTCGAACCCTTGCCTACTAACCGGTTAGCAGGATTACCATAATGGCTCCATATAACATGTTAAACTTAGTAAGTGCTAAGGCTGTATTTGGATGATGAGAGTGCAAAATTGAGGATTCATAATTTAGAGTTCCAAAAATCCCGTGAAATTGATAATTAGCTCAAATTTACTCAAGAAAGGTCTTTATTTATACTCAAGGTATCTATGTTCTAAAATTTTTAGTGGAATTATAAATATGCCATGATAAATATGTTGTATATATATATATATTGGTATCACGGCTTGGACCCCAGGGCACGTGACCAGCATTAGGACACGAAAAATGCACGTGGCTACCGGTGCCTGTAGTAAGCTTGACAGAAAACTCAACAACAGAAATCAAAACTATAAAGGGCTATGGGCCCATGCAAGTTAAGCAGATCCAACCCAACATCAATTTAAAACAAGCCACACTGGGCTAATAACTCAATTATCTCATAATTATAATACTTTTATCATACAATTGGACTCTGCTTAACAAAGTATTAACTCAGAAATATACATATAATACAACTGAATACCAAACAAAATGCAGGTAGAAGAAGTAACATTGCAGAGTTCTATAATTATAATACAATTATACATATATTATTTACACTTCCCAATACTTAATAATATAGACTACTGTCGAAAGAAAATTGGCAGTTTACTTAGTTTACAGTTTCTTTACCAGCTCATTCCTCGACCTGAAAAATAATAAATTGATTAGGAATGGGCGTCCGACTCAATGAATGATACTAGCTAATATATTAAACTGGTGTCTTACAGACATATTTCTAATGCTCATGTTATGCACTATGTTACAGAGACAGATAAATTACATCATCAAGCAAGGATGAGATTCGATCCACAGTACCACACTAATACTCAATATAGGGAGTCGATCCTCCTATCCTGGCTCTCTGAATCCAATAATCTGTCTCTTATGTCCAATAAACCTGGCCATCATTGGTCTGTATCAAGCAGCCCTGACCTAACTGATAGCGGCCCTGGCGATGAGCAGGCCCGGCCAGCATCCACCAGTCATAGCTCATCTTCTCAAACTCAGCATAATCTCAATCATAACCATAGTCATAATCATACTCATAATCCTAGTGGTACTGTATCCTCTCTATCCGTCAACCACAATCACAATATAGCATAAAATATCGATTCATCATTCACAATCAAATGTTACATGCATCTATGCAATAATAGTGAATAATATACATAAATATATACATACAGTAAATACAGATGCATATGAAAACAGAATAACATATTAGGGAGTATCACTCACCTAACTGATGATGCGTCTGATTAGCTTCCCTCGGAAGTGCAGCCTTTATAACCAGGAAGACGCCAAAAACAACAATACTAAACAACAAAGGAAATTATCAGAAAAGAATGACTCACATATCCAGACACAACTTAAAGATTATTGAGAGTCTTGCCGAGATTTCGGCAGAATCTCTCCTAAACTTGGATATCACCCCAAGCCAATAGAATACAAAACACTTCTAAATCAAGCTTAATAGTCAATAGTACCCAATACAATACCAGCGACCCCTCCTGGGTTCTCCTAACTCATACTCATCAACACATTTCAACAATCACTTAACAATTACAAACTAGACTTCGCTAAACATAATATAAATCAATTAATGACTGAATTAAAGGAGTTTTGGGTTTACCCTCACAATATCCAATTGAACGAACATTGCAGGTCGCATCAGAATGAAAAATGGAGCTGCCAAACTTCTCCCAAGCACCGCTATTGCCAGTGGCAGATCTGGGCGATCTTCACCCCAGCAGGTTCACCTGGATGCCAGGAGCTCAGAAACTGATGTCACTCATCGCCATTCACTCCCGTTCCACCGAAAATTGCCTTCAAAGTTTCAACCTCAAATATGCCGATCTCTTCCTTCATTAGCCGATTGGAGACATGGCTGGTACCAAATCAAAGCTCTCATCATCAGGAGTCGAATGAAACCAGAATCGCCGGATTTCACCGCCGAAATCAACCGAAATCTGCAGATAAAGTCTTAGCACCGGTGGAGCTTCCTTTTGCTCATCTGCCACCATCAGTCATTGATCATCGCCGTTTCTGGTACCCAGATGGTCATCGGTAGGTGGGCTGCCGCTTGGAGGTGGCAGTGCAACCCACCACCGACCGGAGGTCGGCTCCCCAGCACACCGACGCTCTCTCCCTCTCTCTCTCTCTCTCTCTCTCTTCTTCTTCTTCTTCTTTCCCATTTTTGCTCCTTCAATCACAGCCATCTGATTGGTTGTTAGCTAATTAGATGGGTTCCCCTTTCCTTTCTTCACTTAAACATAAGTATATAATTTAATAAAATGTAACTTCAATATTTGCTTAAATAAATAAAATAATAGAATAATATCTTTCCGTACAAAAATAGGATTTTATAAAATAAATGAAAAATTCAAGGTATTACAATCTTCCTCCCTTAAGAAAATTCGTCCTCGAATTTTCAAACACAGCACACTTCAATAAACTTCTCCACTGCGCTTCCACTGCGCACTTTGACCCAAATTAAAACTACAATAAATATATCAAATTCAACAGGGCACAAAATCATATAAATAAATATCCCACATACATTATTTCACTATCAATCTCTTATCCCAAATAAACATTCAACTCTTATACAGATAATCCTCCAAGCTAAACCTTAATAAAGTATTTTCACATTTGATCACAAACAATAGCTCCAATAATAATTCCTTTGTTATATTCTCCAAGAATACTTTTCCTACTCATACTTACTCCAGTTAATACCTCCAGTATACATATAAACTTTTATCTTATCAATTTGAAATCACCACATACGCGTACATAATAATTGTTATACAAAACCACTAATTTTACAATTCATCTCAACATCCTTATATTAATAAAATTATCAAGAATTTCTGTTAATTCTAACACATATTTTATCTTTTCACAATTAGCTCATAGTTACTTTTTTTCTATAAAATACATTGATATCATCACTTCAATAGCTATTGCCTCGCAATCATATTCACTTAGTCCATAATAATAACTCACTTTAAATCTCCCACTTATGGCATGCTAAATATTACATTCCTAGTCATTCACTTATCCATAAAAATAATGAATTCAATAAAATCTTTATGCAACTCTTGTGTCTTTTCCAATCTATGCCATTCTAAACTTATCTCAACTTAAAACATATACATTTCCTAAGTATTCCCAAGTACTAACTTCACTTTATTATCTAATAAAACTCTTTTCCCCATTAAACTCACTACCTAATCTTCAATAATTCCAATCAAATATTATTTTATCTAATACCTCAAAGCATTATCTCATCCCGAGAACTTAAATCCATTTCAGGTATATTCAAAATTGTTTAAACTTTCAAAACCATTTAGAATCATTTGTAAAAATCAAAACATTTTCATTTTTATTTTAGAACTCAAGGTACTGTGTCTAGGAATGCTAGATAATATGAACTGTAATGCAATGATTGATGAGATTCATAATGCATGACTGGTGATGTATGACTTTTCAATGCCAGACTCAATGCATACACAGAGACACACTGGATACAAGTAGAGAGTTCCAAAATAATAACCTTTCAAATTACCTTTAAAATCACTTTTTAAAATCAATCCTCATATTAAGTTCATTTACCAGATTAAATTAGAACAAAAATATTTTATCTCAAATCATTTAAAAATTTTTTTTATATCATTTTATACCC